>ML794943.1:84464-134064 GCA_009831015.1 Picea engelmannii
ATTTTCATGTTCCTAGAAGTCTAAATCAAATCACAGATACTCTAGCTAATCATATTTTAGATTGGCATCTTGCTCACACATAAAGAAGATCATGATCATATACATGTAAAAATATTTTGGCACACATAATCCATAAAGACACAGAAAAGAAATAAAAACCATATATATACATCATAAAAATCCGCAGAGTACATAGATGGGCGCAAGTGCCTCAAAAAATGAGAACCATAACGAGTCACTGGGGCTTATGCCCTCAAAAAATATAATACATATAAGTGCTCGAGGCACATAAAAAGTGTACAAGTCGGCTCAGGGCCTGTGGGCCCTATTATACTCATGTACCGCCCGACCCAAACACCTAAACAATCGGACCCATGTCCGAGGTAACCCCACCAAATGAGTCTGCATGGAGGGCGGCAAGTCCTCTATCTCGATCATGGGCACTGTGCGGGTGAGCTCAGTGAAGTTCCGCTCAACCCGCCTAAGACACCTCTCAGCCTCTCTGGCTGGAGGGTTCCCTGCTACTGCTACTCCCCTAGCAGCGCCAGCTGCGGCCTCTGGCCATGGGCGGCGCTTGTTCCATGCAAAATCGACAGGCCACACAGGTCCCACATCTGCAAGCAACACAAAGTTCACCCATCAGAAACTCTGTTATCCAAAAACATGATATATATCAAAAAAGACATAAAAATTACATATGCAAACAAAAACGGTACAGGTGGAGACTTACCCATCTCCCCTCGATCCTCGCTAGGTGGCACTGGTATAGCTGGATCTCTAGAAAAGTCGATCCCCGCATATGGGTAGTCCTCGATGGCGGGGATCTGCTGTGACAGCCAAGCAAAGAAGTCATCGTTGAAGGCCTCCACGGTCCTTCCACCACCCTGTCGCGGCAGTAATGCTGCCCATCTACATACCGCAGGGAAAGTCGCTATATGTCCTCGCACTGTCATCCGAGGACTGAAGCATGGAACTCTCTCAAAGAAAAAGGAACAGAGGATAGTCCCATACCCGAAGTTCCTGTGTGTACACTGTCTGCACGCTGTCAGTTGATCTTTCATGCTCTCTAATAATGTGGTACTCCAATCATAGATCTGTGCATTGATGCACTGAACTGCACAGTTCATCTGTGTGCGCGACGCCTGATGTACAGCAGCAGAGTCGGTAATTCACCCAATGAGCGATAAGATCGTCTGCAGGGTAAGGCTGGTGATACTGCCAACCGGTACCGAAGAGGTCGCTTGGTTGGTCCTAGCCACACAATACTCTGCTATCAATTCCGAGACTTTGCTCAGCCCCACAGGAAAAGTCTGGAAGTTGACGGGTTCCCCTCTCCTCGAGAGGCCCGTCAAAAAGTAGATATCCTCGGTGGTGGGCACCAAGGATTTCCCCTCTATCATGAAGGCCTCTGCATCAGGGTTTCAGTAATCAACCAGGGCATTCAACAGCCTTGGTTGTGCGCGCATAAATGGACACAGAAAGAATTTCACTAAGCCACACTGAGTTAGCACGGCCATCACATTCGGTTCTGCAGCTACTGCCTCATTGGCAGCCTCATGCTCCCTCTCTCTCCAATGCACATACATCCTGGCAAGCACCCAAACACAAAAAGAGGAGAGTTAGGTCTTGCACAATCAAAAATTCCATCACGCGGGGGTAGCCCGCGGGTCGTCGAGGCGACAGTCGCCGGTACCCGCGTTCTTCTTAAGGCCAGTGCGCAGGTACCTGCGGGCTGTCTCTGGACAACCCGCGTTTGGCTAGGGCCGGCCTCAAAAAGGGCGACGACCACCCCCAAAAGCAACCAAAAAACTATAAAGGAAGGATTGAAATGCAAGATGAGGGAGTTTGTACTTACTTGGTCTGAGAAAAAGTTCGTTTGGTCCACTGTAGCTCCTGGAATCGTGATATCTGGCAAAGGGGATCTTTTGGCTCCAGAGTCAATTTCCAAATCAGCAATGGTGATAATGAGCTGCCAGCTTCTATTTATAGATTTTTTGGCCTCTTTTTGTCACCCTTTTGGCCCCTTTTATCAGTTTCTTTATACCAAAAACCATTTTGGATGGTTTCGGAGTTATATGGAATGTATTTGATCAGGTATTGGGACACTTTTCATTGAGTTTCAGAAAAATAAAAAAAAATACACATAAGGGTGGTCCATAATTTTTTTTTTTTCAAAACATCAACCTGAGCATATAGGGTAGGATTTCATCCCCACTGTTGCATCTCGTTTCCGTTTTTACAATATAGGATCGAACCCATCCGGTTGTGACATGGAACCGTCATTTCTTCTCTAGAAGTGTCGCAACTAGATGGTAGAGCTTACCAAATAATGGATGCCCTAGGTAGTTCCTGGTTGCATTATGGCGTCCATGCCGTTTCTGACAACATAGTAGGCTCGGGAGTCCGTATAAGTCTTTCCTAAAGATGAGTTTTTGAGCCTCATTTGCATGGGTCTTTTTCACTCTTTGTCTTACCCTCCGGACTCCCAAAACATAACGGGTCTCCTTTTAAGCCCTTTTCAGACCCTTTAAACATGAAAAGATTGCCGAGCAATCTTGTGACCCATCACGCTCGTTAAACTGAAATTTGAAGTCACGTCTGTCCGACGGTAGTTTACCCCTTTTTCGGTCTGGATGGTCAACTGTACGAACAAAGGAGCACTCTATTGAATTTCCATTCTTTAGAAGAGTATCCTCAGGTATAATTTTATTCCTTTTTCGGGCCTGAGGGACTATATTTACGAAAAAGAAACCCCCCCCGGAGTCCATAGTTAAGCTCTTTTCAGACTCCCTAAAATTGAAAAGATTGCCGAGTGACCTTATTCTTTCACACTCGTTAAACTGGTCCAGAAGAATATTCCTGATGGAGTCCATAGTTAAGCTTTTTTCAGACTCCTTAAAATTGAAAAAATGGCTGAGTGATCTTGCCCTTATCACACTCGTTAAAATGGTTTTGAATTGACGTCTAGTCAGTGCTAGTTTACCCCTTTTTCGAACCGACTAGACTATTGAAGAAAAAGGTACCCCAATGGAGTTTCCTTTTTATGCTTTTTCAGACTCTCTAAACATGAAAAATCACCAAGCTTCCCTTCTCTAGGCTCGTTAAACTTACATCAAAGGGCGTTACCATTGTTTGTTCTATCAACCGCATTTGCATCCTTTACCCATCAACCTAGTAACAGTTTGCTTTTGCGTCTTAACACCTTTGGCCACTGGAGGATTTTTCCCGAGTATCATTTCCTAGAACATCAGTCTTGTCCTTGTGCCTTGAGATTGTATGTTTGCTATGCTCGTTCCTTCACTGTAACGTAATATTCCTTTATTCTTTTTTTCAAAATATTCAAAAAAAAAAGAACAAAAAAAAATCAAATATACCCCAAAAAGAGGATGGGAAAAGTATTTTCTTTATTGGCAGCATTATGAGTCGCCCTTGGATAAAGCACATATGTCTGTTTGATTTGTCAAACTTTGGGATGTAGTACGAACTTAGGAAGCTTTGCTCGCTATATTGATTTGCATCCTCCACCGTTTGGTTACTCTTCCAAACATATGGAGAGTTTGCGTTGCCTCCTACTTCGTAGACTTATGATTAACAGATATGCTTCCTTAGTCTTATCACTTGTCGTGCCATTGTCCAAGGGAAGTTTGTTACTTAGCCTGAGTCGGCCACTCTGCAATATGTCTCTTGTCCGCATACCCAGCCATCCTGAACGTCCAATCAAGTCTTTCTTCGAAATCAATGAAGCCTTTAGTCCGATCATCAAGATTATCAAGTCCATAACCGACGAGCCATCGAAGACCTCTGGGTAGTGTAGTCGTATACTCACATTACACTCCTACCCGAGTTGCGAAAATTTTGAAGTTGTTGCTCGAGCTCTGAAGTACAACCATCAGGCCAAGACAACTTCTGAGAGATGGATACTTCCTATGTATATCTTTCTGATTTTGAGATGTAGCTCCGCTGTGTATTGTTCGTGGCTACTCTTTATAGTTATTTGACATGGATCTACAGTGTATTTGATTGGTAGCCATGGTTCTATTTTATCCCGAGCATGGGTATGCCCGCCTCGGTGAGACATTTGATATTTTTGCAGGCGGCACCTCCTGATTCCTGATTCCTGGGCTCACTCATTCAGCATATCAGTACAGATTGGTAAAGAATTGGTAATGTATTTCGGCCATCAGATGCTCTTATGACCTCACACATTAGGGGGCATCTGTTATAACCCTAAAATGCACCACACAGGATTACCTGGCATTAGGACAACTCATGCCTCTTCCTAGCCAAAGCCATGCTGAATAAAACCTCAAAAAACCATTTAAATCAAGCAACTCGCGCCCTAACCTCTCACTGGGCGCGTTGGACCGCTTGTTGTCCTTCTACTGCACGCGGGTGACCGCGGGCTAGCCCACTACAACCCGCGTTTATCTAACAAAGCAAAAAATCAGGAAAGTTTCCACTGGGACGAAGAGCTTTTTGTCAGTTAACTGGAACTCCCAGCCATGCATGGCCGAGAGTTCGCCAAAAACCCTAGCTCCTTCTAGCCTATAAAAGAAGGGGTAAGGGTACTATTCAAAGGAGGAAAAATCATAGAAAAGAAACTCTGCCAAAATTGCCAAGTCCATTATTGTCCCAACCCTTTAGCCTTTCCTCAAGATTTAGGAGAAATTCAAGCAAAGCAGTTGGAGGACAAAGAAGAGGAGGATCCCAGGATCAGGATCGAGGAACGGTGGTCGGTCTTTGAAATCATTGTAAGTTGATTCATATTGAGATTAAGGAAAAAGATACTTTTCTCGTCCCGAATACATGAGTCTTATCTATGTCATTTGATTTGTGTTTAATCTCTAACCCTCTAGTATATCAATAGCATGCATGTGTAGTTTTGTCTTGATTGCAGGAAAGCTTTTTGGAAGGAGCAGTAGCAGCAAGGGGATAAAGGCTCAATGGAGGATCTACTTCAACCATCGATAAAAAGGTTGGTTGATTCTTCCCATGTTTTCATGAGAAAAGGGGTTTTAGATTTGGGTAGAAGGTTAAAAGTTGTTTCTGAAGGGTCATGATCTGCGTACAAGTTTAAAACCCTAGCTTGTTAGTCCGTAGGGTAGAATACCCCACAACACAAACTCTTCCAACAACTTCTGGATTTCTTCTAGTAAATCATCCACTCTTATACTGGTTAAAAAATATCTAGGCTTCTTGAACACAACAAATTGTGTGTCTTCCTTGTTCTTAACCTCATTAAGAAGTTGCTTCCCACTCATGAGAAGTACAATGTTACTTGTCTCTATTTTCACCTCTTTATCCTTAATCGGCAGCAACATGTGTGCCCTCCCATTCTTCTCTAGGGTGTATGTGTTCTTTCTCCCATCATGAACCACATTCCTGTCATATTTCCATGGTATACCTAGCAATAGATGACAAACATCCATGGGAATGACATCACATAATATTTCATCCTTATATCCTCCTATTTTAAATTCAACTAACCATTGTTTAGTGACATTTACCTGATGTCCTTTTTGTAGCCACAAGACTCTGTATGGGCTTGGATGTACGATAGTCTCCAGCTCCATCTTTTCTACCATCTCTGTAGAAATGAAATTGTATGTGCTACCGTTGTCCACGATGACTTTACATACTCTGTATTTTGTTTTGCAAGCAGTCTGAAACAGATTGTTCCTTTGGGTTGGGTTCTCTACCTCTTTCTCTGGCTTCAAGAGAACTTTCCTCATCATCAAGGATCTTCCACCCTTAGCATCTTCTGCCTCAACATTCCATCCTTGAGCTTCAGCAATGTGAGTTTCACCACCTTATTTCATTTTATCTAGACATTCATAATATTTATGTCCATTTTTCCCATAGACAAAACATTTCACTTCTCCTCCTCAGCCTCTTCCTCTTCCTCTAGCTCGAGGAAAAGTATTTCTATCAGCATACTGCCCTCTTTGTGGGATTCCTCCTCTCTCAGTTTGAGTTTGAGGTTTCTTTCCCTCTTCTTGAGGTCTCTGAGTTCTGTCTTGGACAATTGTCTTGCCTCTGGCTTGACTTCTGCCTCGCCCTCTTTGACCTTGCTTTCGGCTCAGCTTCTCTTCAGCTTTCAGATCCATCTGATAAGCATCTTCCACAGTCCAAATGATCATCATGCTCATCTCATCTTGAATGTCATATCACAAACCATTCATGTACCTGGAAACCTTTTCATCATCACCTTCCCGATCACCTCCTCTGATGTTTATCTTGTAGAACTCTTCAGTGTATTCTTTCACTGACATCAGCTTCTGTCTCAAATTCTACATTCTTCAAAATAGAGTAGTTTGATAATCCTTGGGTATGAATTTGGCTTTCATCTTTGCAACCATTCTAGCCCAACTTTTGATTTTTTGCTTTCCCTTGCAATGTCTATCAGCCTGCAGTTCATCCCACCATAGTGTTGCTTGCCCTTTAAGTCTTGTGACAACATGTTTGACCTTCCTATCTTCCTCGACATCCTCATATTCAAAGTATTTATCCAGAGCTCTAATCCAATCTAGAAGCTCTTCAACATCCAGGTTTCCTTCATACATGGGAATCTCCATCTTTTCCCTGGCACCTATCCTAGCAACCGCTCTGAATAGGCATTCATCTGCAGCATCTTCGACTGCAACTTCTTCTTCTTCATGTACAACTTCATTTTCACTTTCAGCCTCACTGATATCCCTAGTGTCGATTTTTCACCTCTATGTTGTCTCCATGGCATCAAGCCTAACACATAGTTCACGCATTTCTCTTTCCATTGTTGGATCAGGCATTGGTCTGTCTCTTCTTCTCGGCAGCATGGCTGATAAATTTCTCCCTTCCTCTCCTATAGAAAGAAAAGTACTTTTTTTGGGCTCTGATATGTATCAGAGTACTCTTTCTCCTCTCGCTCCCTCTTTCTGAAATATACAAATAGATTCAATCTCTGATACCACTTGATGCAGACCCCCGAACTCTCGAGTCGAGTTCCGTGTAGGATCTTTCAAAATCTCCTTGATCCGAAGTAGCTCTTTCGGATCCCTATCAAAACCTTCAGCGAATTGATCCACAGGTCCTTCTGAAACCCCCTTATGCGAACAGGCACAAGGTACGAGCTTCACCTCTACATGACCACAACTGGCCCTGACACAAGCGTCTTTCACAATCATTGAGGTCTTGTTTTCTTGTTCCTAGGAAATCTCGAAATGTGATAGTCAGCAATAGTCTGACTTCCCTTTCACACTTCTTGCAACTCGCAACCTCGCGAGTTGGAGTGTAGAGACTTGGTACTCCTCCTTTGTGAAATCCCAAGATGTGATGGGGTAACTATGGGTTGACCCCTCAATGCATGAGTACACGCCACCTATCACCCTTGCGGTCCCCACCTGACAGATGTGCCATGCATTCACACGAGCTCTCGTCTCTCGCTACTTCACAACTCCTGCAGTTGAAACTAACTCCTCTCAAACCCCGAGCTCCCAATACGTGATAGCTCCACAAGGTTCTGATCCAATGGTTCTCCCATGCTTGGATCCAATGGTTCAGACCTCCTCGCTACCTGACTATTCACGCAACCAAAGAAATTGGTTCACCCTTCGAACTTACGAACCGCGAGTTCAAGAACTGATCCACGCTCAACCTGACCACAACCAACGGTACTCGTTGATTCTTGAGCCCAAAAGGATGAGTTCGTCCAACCTCTATCGACCTTGCAGCTTCTCTAGGTCTTACGGTCCTCGCGGCTTCATGAGTTCTCCACAGAGAATTCCGACCATTCAATTTCTTCCTCAATGGCTTCTACGAGAAGAATCAACGTCCTCCCTCCTAATCTTTATTTTCGGCGAGATAACTTCTATCCTGTATCCCTTTGAATACTTCAAAGGTACTATTCCTCCTCAAGATTTCACTCGCAAACTCAAATCTCCAAAAGGGTTCCTTCTCGCACTCCTTTCGATAGACTTCAAATACTCCTGGGTATTTGATATTTCGACTCTGTGCACTCCCTGCAACAGTAGTCCTTCAACTCTCCCCTTGGTTGATAAGTTCTAATATTTCAACCAGCCTGCGCACACCTTGCACGGCTTCTGTGCTTCACTTGCTCTTCTACTGGAATGAGAACAACAGTATCCCTCCTGAGCTTTTACAGATAAACTCTAAACCTTCTTCAATGCACTCCTTGCGGATGTTTCACTGCACTCCTTGCAACAACTCTCACTTAGGAAGAGAAACAATTGAAACTCATTCTCTTTCTCTCTCAGACTTCAAACATTCAATATGAAATCATACATTCAACATAGTATTTAAACAAATGCATAACCAGAGAGAATAAACAACTGTAAGAATACCATTCAACATGTATACACAAAAAACATCATAACACCATGAGTCTGATTCAAAACTTCATATATTAATTCAAAGCTCTTGTACATGGGGTTCTTCTCTACAACTCTCTTTTCTACAGCTCTCTTCTTCTGTGCTATGCTAATAATACAATTAACTTACAATGATACAATGGTGAGGGTGTCTATATCCATTTTCCCTCCTACTCTCTAAACTGTCTAATCTTATTAATTCAGCCTACCTACTTTCATTAACTGGGATTAAATGCCTTAATGTTTTACAGATGAGAGAAATCACTCAAGATCTATTTACAATCTCCAAGATTTAAATGCAAGTACGCCATCTTTCTAACTATTACATTAATATCTTCTCCCTTAAACTTTCGAAACATTTCAAAATGTGAAAAATGAATGTTGCGCTTTACAACTGTCCTTTGCCTCCATGCTCACTTGACTACTTACAATGCTCCTGCATCAGTTTCATCCATAGAACATGAGTACAACATCCTTTTGTTGTAATATACTCTGCTTTGACTATAGATAAACATATTGATGATTGTTTCTTTCTTATCCAAGATACTAAACACTCACCCAACAAGAACATTGCTCCACTGGTGCTTCTTTGGTCATCAATGTAACCTTCCCAATTTGCATCTGTGTAGGCAATAAGTGATAGATCCTTTCCTTTTGGATACCATAATCCAAACTCTTATGTTCCTTTGAGATATATTAAAATCCTATTCAGTGCTAATATATGTGATTTATTTGGTTCTTCTTAAAATCGTGCCACCTGTCCAACTACCTGCATTACCTCTGGTCTGGATGTTGTCACATATAGTACGCTACCAATCACTGACATGCATTGCCTCTGGTCTGTAGACTTTGAATCATCATATTTGCTCAACTTTCAATTGGTTTGCATAGGAGTGTTAAATGGTTTCCAATATTCCATTCCATCATCTAGTGTATATGTATGTGGAAAAATACCCTTAAGGATTTCAACCAATTATCAATTGATCCTTCCATCAAATTTCAAATCAATGGAACTTTAAGTTTCTATATTATTGAATATAGAAAACTAGAAGAAATCATTGAATTTTAATAACTAAAAGAAAATTTATTACAAGATTAAATGACTCTCTCAATTCATGTTACTTGCGAAGGAGATTTTCTCTTACATCATAAATCAATACACTTACAATGTAAGAACTTATAACAAAACATTTTTTCTTTCATAATTAAAAATATATTCTTCGAAGCCCTTAGGCTATAGGCCAATCAGTGATGGAGTATATTGTTAAAGCACTTTGTTATGTGAAGTCACCGATTTGAAACCTTGGCTTACCTTGTGTGTCGCGTATGGGGCATCTTGAACACACCTAGAGTTTATAGTGGTAGCAGTTGGATAACACAACCAAAACCACGTATCATGCGAATACGCTTATCCATTTAAATAAACCAAAAGCCTAAAAACTAACATCTAAACCTACAATACTAACACTTTTGCATTTCTATTCTTTGAGTGATATCACCCACGATTCAAATAAGGTTTAATTTCTTGAAATATGCTATTGAATTTTCTTTGTGTATATATCAAGTTGAGTTATCATTGTAACATGTTTGTATCTAATTCTTGCATGTCGTGCAAAAATGAGTCTCATATATAAATGCCAATTGGAAGAATACCTTTAAATTAATGCCAAATAATGGCATGATTTTAAATCATTCCACTTGGTATACAGGGATTTTAACTACAATGGCATTCAATATGATTTCATTCCACTTGATATGGAAAAAATTAAATCGCAATTGCATTTCAATAACAATCCTTACTATAACCATTATATATATACAATAAATTCAATCATAGTATATCCATTTTAATTTTTATTAATATTTAATTTATTAAATATTGAGAGTGATATATATAAATATAAAATTATTTTACCTAATCTATTTATCATTGTTGTTTAAATAAAATAATCTATGTAATTTTCATTTGTTAGGATGATAAAATGATGATAAAATATAAACACATGGTAGAATAAACAAAAATTTAAATATCTTTTCCACCTAAATTATAAAGCACTCTATCTTCTTAATGTAACTAATATACAAAACTAAAACTTTACAGAAGTGTAGGATGTAGGCGAAGGTTTTTTGGTGATTTTTTCGGGGACATTTGCTCGAAATCCGACAGAAAATTGTTAGATCCGTAGATTTGAGTGATTATTTCTGTATAATTTGAGTTCCCCATGGGTTTTTCAACATGTTGAATCCATTTCTTCATTTAAAATTAGATTTTAAACAACAAAAAATAGTGATTTCATGTAGATTTATTTCGTTGGATTCTGGCGAAAAAAAAAAATACCACTTCGTAGAATAGTTAGACAAGGATGAAGTGTAGTATGTCTTTGTTTATAATAGCTTAGGATTTTATAAAATTTATAATGTTAGTGATGTTGGATTACTGAGAGGGGGGTGAATCAGTAATAGAGAAATAAAATCCAAGTGTTATATCAATGTAGCATTATCATCCAATAGTTTCAAAGTAAATAAACAATGAACAAATGAACAATCATACACATACACAGTACACAGTACACCAGTGTTTTATGTGGAAACCCAAAGTGGAAGAAAACCATAGAATGATTTTTCTTATATGTCTTTGAGAATTACATTCATTGGAAGAACCAACTTCCTTTGTTTTCCAACTGCAACTGGAAGGAGGCTCCAACCTAAGGGAAGCTGCAACTCCCCAATTCTCTAGATACAACTAGAACAAGGCTACAACCCCCTATGTTCTCTGGCTACAACCACCTGTCCTTGTCCCATCCAACCACCCCATCATAGAAGTAGAATGATGAAACCACTGTAACACTATCACTATGAGATATACTATTGTAAACCTATACCAATAAACCTACACCAAACAACCTGTAACAACCCGTACCAAACACCCTGTAATCAACCTGTACCATAAACAAGTGCATCGACCATGCACCAACCTATACCTCAAACTGTACCATCAACGGGTGCATCAACCATGCACCAAATATGTACCAATGATGTATCAAATACACATAAACTATGACTCATCAAGATGTAGCTACATCATCAACTATACACCTCATGTATGTTCCAACTCATCATCTACTTGTCTCAACTAGGTACCCAACATGTACCTCAACAAAAATCCCTCATCAATTTCATCATCTGAATCTGATTTTCAACTCTATAATATACCTGATGTATATGATCACATGCCTGCAAACATTCCTTAACTTTAACAACGAGAGACTAGGATTTTCATCAAAGTTTACTTTAGTCTCACATGACTAATTTTGGATTAGTAAAAAACCCTAAATTTAAATAATCATAACTATGTACTTGTAATGAATAACGATATGAAAATAGTATACAATGTTCTTCAGTGTATTTTTTGCAATTCCTCCAGGTTTCACTACTTGGAACGTCTCAAAAAATGAGTTATAGAAAACATGGCATACCTTGTTGAATTATGGCTTATTCTAGAGAGATGACTTATAGAGCGTTCCCCACGCAGAATATTTATTGTATGGATCTGAAAATGTTACACAGAATACTATAGACTATATTGTAACCAACACATTTGGTCTTACCGAAATTTGATCTGTTATGAAGAAGTTATGACATTTTTACCTGAAACACATGTTTTAGACTAGTTTCAGGACTAGCCACAAACCCTATTTTCCACGGAGTGTAAATCCAAAAATACAATGACCCACAAGATGAGATTTTTATCACAACTACTTGGATATGTTTCCTCAATGACCTCCATATTTTGTAGTCTGAATCATTATAGAAAAAAAATTATTGTGAAAATAGTAGATGACTTGTAAATAACATACCCTAGAAAGCATCATCAAAAGAATTTATCCTCCCTTAAATTCCGGCCTTCTTTACTTCACTTTCCCTCTGAAATTCATCTTCGATATCCTTTGGTTAACTCAATTAATTGTGGATATTCAATATGTTCAAGTGTAATTAAAACGAGAGACCCTTGCCTCTTATTTATACTTTTATGTAGCTTCCTAAAGGGGTTACCTTCTAACCATCTTAAACCACTTTCCTTATTTTAGGGCTAAGCCACTTCTAACCACTTGTCCACTTAATAATTTCTCCATTAACTTTATTATTTAATTTATTTATTTTGTATCCACTTTGATTTATAGTACACTCGTCACTTCACTTTATTATTTAAATAGTTTCTTCTTTTCAACCACTTTGACTACTTTGACCTTTTGGGGCTTCTAGATAACTCATGAGGCTTCTCCAACTTCACATGGCTATAAATCTCTAGACGTGAGGAGTTATGTGACATTCCACATACCACCGGAAATGGAATGACATGTACTATCCCTATATAATAGTCTTACCTTCAAATATATTAAAACACATACTATTATACATCAAGAAAACTTGGGTCCATTACCCAAACCTTTGTGCTATTGGAATTCGCTACCAAAGTTTCTTCAAGGCTTGACATCAATGAAAACCAACCCAAATAATAAAAATTATCCTCCTTTGGCATTCATGGAAACAATCTAATGCAATATTGAAGTCATGTCACTCATGCTCCCCCTATGACCATCACTCCCCCTAGAACCACGCCCCTGTGCTCTTTCTCCAAGCATTTACCTTTGCATCTAATAAATCTCTCCCCCTTTTTTTATCAATTTCAAAATCTTTCTATCTGGGGTTGGTCCCCCTGATTGATCTCTTCCTGAAACAGATCTCCCAAACTAAATTGTCCTCTTTATGGTGCTTCCTCATGTAAATCTAAGACATATAAGATAAGCATTCAAAAGCATTCATCCTGGAGTAGAAATTACTCCGAATCTCTGGCGAAGATACTCAAAGGCTTCCCTTGGAAGTGGTTTTGTAAATATGTCTGTCGCTTGTTCTTTTGTTCCCACATATTCAACTCTGATGTTTTTCTATGCAACCTGTTCCCATAGAAAAAGATACTTTATTGGAATGTGCTTCATCTTAGAGTACATCATCGGGTTCTTTGAGATACTAATGGCGCTTTTACTATCACAATAGATTGGAATGGGCTCATCATACTCAACATGTATATATGTTAAAGTTTGTTTCATCCATAAAACCTAAGTACAACATCCTTATTATGTAATATACTCTTCTTCAACTGTAGATAAAGATATTGATGATTGTTTCTTGCTTAGCCAAGCTACTAAAAACTCACCCAATTAGAACATTGCTCCATTGGTGCTTTGTCAGTCTTGAATGTAACCTTCCCAATCTACATATGTGTAAGCAATAAGTGATAGATCCTTTCCTTTTGGATACCATAATCCAAACTCTTCTGTTTCTTTGAGATATCTGAAAATCCTCTTCACTGCTAATACATGTGATTCTTTTGGTGATTCCTGAAATCGTGCCACCTGTCCAACCGCTTGCATTACATCTGGTCTGGATTTTTTCACATATAGTAAGCTACCAATCATTGACTTTCATTGCCTTTGTTCTATAGAGTTTGAATCATCATATTTTCTCAACTTGCAACTGGTTTTCATATGAGTGCTAACTGACTTGCAATCTTCCATTTCAAACCTCTTTAGCATTTCTCTGATATACTTAGTTTGAGAAATAAAAATTCCTTGGTTTCTTTGAGGTATCTAAAGACCCGGAAAAAAGGATAGTTCTTCAAGTAATGACATTTCAAATTTATTTTGCATATCCTTTGCAAATTTATGGCTTAACCTCTCATGAGTACTTCCAAAAATAATATCATCAACAAAAACTTCAATTAATAAAATACTATCTTGAGTTACCTTGATGTAGAGGTTGTTGTCTGCACTTCATTTTCTAAATCCTTCCTGTTGTAAATATTTATCCAGTCTAGAGTACCATGCTCTATGAGCATGTTTTAGACCATACAAGGCCTTCTTCAACTTACACACATAATATGCATTCTATGACAATTGAAATCCTTCTGGTTGTTCAATGTAGACTTATTCTTCAAGTTCCCTCTTCAAAAAAGATGATTTCACATCATCTGATACACTTTAATATTCTTGGAGCATACATGAGATAAAAACAATCGGATTTCTTCCATTCTAGAAACTGGGGAAAATCTCTCTTCAAAGTCGATTCCTTCATCTTGTGCATATCCTTTACATACCAATCTAGATTTGTTCCTTGTAACTTGTCCATCTTCATTCAGTTTATTTCTAAAAACCCACTTTGTGTCAATCACATTCTTATTCTTTGGTCTTGGAACCAATTACCAAGTGTCATTCTTCTCTATTTGATCCAATTCTTCATCCATGGCCTTATTCTAGAATTCATCCTTGTTGGCCTCTTCAAAACTGCTTGGTTCAATCATAGATAAGAGTGCTAGGTGTGTTTGTTCTGGTGAATGAATTATTCTTCTTGTCTCAATTCCTGCATCTTTGTTTCCGATAATATGATCTGAAGAATGATTCTTCTGTACTCGTTTTCTAGGTGTCTTTGGAGAGACTTGTTGAAATTTCTCTTCTACTTCTGTCTGATCCTCTTCATCTTCCCCTTCGACTTCTTCTTCATCTTCGTAAAGTTGTTCCATTGATTCATTTTCTTCTTCCTTTAATTATCGTCCACGTGTGTCATCAATTTTTACATTGATTCTTTCCACAATTTTGTTCAACCTCAGATTGTAACACTTGTATGCTTTCCTTGTACTTGAGTAACCAACAAGTACTCGTTTATCCACATGAGAGTCAAACTTTCCCATTCTTCCATCTTCTCTTTTTATGTAGCATTTCCTTCCAAAAACTTTGAAGTGCTTCACATTTGCTAGTATTCCTTTCCATAGCTCGTAGGCGGTTTTGTCATTATTGTTTATGAGAATTACTTTGTTTTGAATGTGAACTGTTGTATGCACTGCATGCATCCAAAAAATGTCTATCAATTTTGAATCCATTAGCATTGTTCAAGCCATTTCCTGTATTGTCATTGTCTTTCTGTAACATCCCGCTTTGGCGCACTTACAAAATTTATTCTTTGAGGACACTTGCTCGCAAGTGATTTGGATTTTTATGATGATAAAACTTTTTCCTTCATTATGATGCGTTAAGTTAGATGACAGGATGTTTTTACTACTTTGATGTAGACAGGTGTTGCTGACTCAGTTTCATAGAGTGTGCAGGGTTTCGGACCTTGAGGATGCAGAGGCATCGGTGGAACTCCCTTGGACTCTGGATTGAGTCAGGGAGTGGGCTATTTGGGTTATTTAATTTACGGTGATATTGCTTTGTTTTGATGATATGCTATTGATTTAATGATATGTTGTTGACATGATATGACATGATGGTTGATGATGCAGGCTGACGATATCTTGCCGACCAAGACTCACATATGGAGTAAAGGGGCCACACATGATTTCCAGAGAGGATGAGGGAGAGGTGTGGACAACATCCCTGCCACATCCTACTACCACTCCCACTGTGGCTCGAACTGTAGGTTAACGATTACCTACTTCGAGAGGATCCACGATGCCGTGAGGGAAGACTGCGACAGTCACTCACAATGATTCTAAGGGGCGCGCAATAAGGCGAGGGCCTTATTCCTTAGAGCCCTTAGTCTCCCACAAGTTCATCTGGCGGAGTTTGACTCCAGGGGTTATAAATGTCTACCAATCCGTCAAGTTAGGGAGTGGCACCCTTGGAGCACGTGGTGCATCCTGAAGGGCACATCGCGCAAAAAAATACAACAGCGAGTGGCACCCTTGGAGCACGTGGTGCATCCTGAAGGGCACGTCGTGCAAAAAAAAACAACAGCGAGTGGCACCCTTGGAGCACGTGGTGCATCCTGAAGGGCACGTCACACAACATAAGCAAACGAGGCGAGTGACACCCTTGCAGCACGTAGTGCGTCCTGAAGGGCATGTCGCATGGATGATGATGATGAGACAACCTAGATGACCCTAAGACCTTAACGCCTGATAAAACTCTTAAAATGACTCCCCTAATGAATTGTCGCCTAGTTCAATCTAAACCTACGTTTAAAACATCTCAAAGATAAAATTCTGTTAATCCCTAAGAAAAGATCCTACAAAATTAAACATAAGGGCGTAAACTAAAACCCTCCTAGGTGTTAGTTAAAGTCTTCTTAAACTAAGGGGGGGTAAATTAATGAGGGGGATAATTTAATTGAAACCAAGGATTTTTAAATTTTAAAGAAGATTAAAATTATCTAAGAGAGGGAGTGTAAAAATTTAGGATTTTAAAAATTTATTGAAAAGACTAATAAGCGCAATTATCATTTTGGGTTTAACAAAAAAAAAAATAATAATAAAGAAAAAGGGAAAAATAATAAAAAGGGAGAAATAAAAAGAAAAAATAGAAGTGAGGAAACGTGTAATAAAGGAAACTCAATAAGGGAAAGTAGGAGACATAGGGTAAAAAGCGAAAAGGAATCATCATTTAAGGAGTTACTAAAAATCAACAACTTCATTTTAGGAAAGTTATTAAAAGCATGAGAGGGGATCTAGGAACCCTAGGAGTAATTTAAGGAGCGATTTTTGGGGGGAGTGAGGGAATTGAGTCTTTTAATTTTAAAAAGAAATTAATTTTTGGAGAACCATGGGGATGAGTGACACTTGGACGGCAGAGAATGTTTAGAGGTTTGTCATTAAAAATTAAATTAATAATGATTTAGGAAAGTAGGTGGGTTTGAAATTCTATAAAAGAAGGGGAAAAGAAGGAAGAAGGGATGAACGGTTAGCGTAACGTTACGCTACCGGATTGAGGCTTGATGGATTGCTTGTGAGGAGTTGGGTTTATCTCAGCTGTTTTGGAGTGGTAGCTCAGCCTTGGCGGTGAGCTAAGAAGCTAGTCTTATCTCTGGATCTTGTGTGGCCCCTTTGCGGCTCGGGGGGCTAAGGGGGAAGCAGAGTACCCCTACCGTTTGGCTGGGAGGTACCGGTGAGCTTTCTACGGTCAGCGAGCGGGAAGAGGCACGGAGCGCGGGACGTCATCCAAGGCAAGCGAGAGGCAATGGTATGAATTTTATTTCTGGTAGAGTAAACTGTCTAGTCATTTTCTTATGCGATTATGATGTATTATTGTATGATGTTGTTCCAGCTATTGTGGTTCGTTTGTATGCTCCAGTGATATCATTCGGGAAACCCTTGTAGGGGTAGATGTTCTGAAATTACTGTCATTTGTATGCCGAAAATTGTGTGTATTAGTTACCATTGTATTCTGGAATTTATCCGAATCTGCCATCGTTGGTATTCTGGAATTTATCTGAATCTGCCATCGTTGGTATTCTGGAATGGTATGAACTTGCTAGCATTGCATTCCAAAAATTATCTTTATTAATTATCATTGCATTCTGGAAATTATCTGAGATGGGTATTGTTGGTATTTTGAAAGGGGTCTGAATCGTCATCATTGTAGTCGGCAAACAGTCTGAAAATGAGATTCCTGTGTCCATGATGAATGTAGTAGCATTTAGTGTTACCTTTTTGTTAAATGCAGTATTTTTTTTTAATGAGTGTAATGGTTTTTGTAAAGGTTATGGTACCCATAAGTCTTGAAAATTGATCCGTGAAAAATACAAGTTCTGACAGCCCTTGAAGTGGAAATTTTGTCTCGAATTTGGCGACCCAACCCTTGCAATTTCTGCAACATATTAAATCGTATTCGCCCAATCCCACATTCACACAACAAATGCTGGGCTAAGTGGGCCTAAAATGTTGCACGCCCCGTGAGTTCCTTCTTCGAACTTCTGATCTTAGCAGAAAAAAAAAAAAAATCGAACCAGTCCCGTTGTTTTACTTCTAGGCTTTCGCTCAGGTATTCTATTTTTATGTGAGACCAGTCGATCAGGAAATCGCCGTTCTGGTGACTGGTGTTGTCTTCCGTTGAAGGTTGGATATGAGGTTTAGTGCTAGCATTGAGCATTGGCTTTTCGTTGAATTTGGGAAGGAGATTCGCGCATCCCGGTCAGCTGTGAGGTGGCCGACTGCGTTTTGGTTTCCTCCTCCTTCCGTTGTTGGCTAACTGCATGGATCACCATTGGTTCTAATGTTTCCCCAGCCTTCCGGATAGAACCCGAGGCCTGAGTGATTTCCTTTTAATATTCAAATTAAAAAAAGTGGAATGCTGCCCAAACACGAATTTCATTCTCCCGTTTCATTCCACTAAGCAGTGAATCAATTTTGAGGAGTTGTGTTTTCTAAAACTGTCAGCGTTTTCAATGCCCATACCTACCTATTCAATGCCCATACCTCTGCCAGTGTTTTATGTATCGTAGATGCATGTTGATTTCTCCCTACAGGTTGCAGTTTCTATAACTATAGTGATAACGCCTTCTTAGATTAGTCAAGTTTCGAATATCTCTAGGTAGCAAAATTTTAGCCAAAACATCCACCCACGGACCCATCAGTTGCCAGCGATAGTAGCGTTACTGCTTGTTTTTGTGATTGGTTTATATGATTATTCAAATCTGACAAGTTGACAATTAGGGTCAAGATTGCAATCTAACTTTAAGAAAAGGTATTCAATGTTAAAACGAAAGGTTACAGTACCACCATGCACTGATCTATAATTATGACTTTGGTAAACGAAATGGCAATATAAATGATATTTAGGAAAGCAATATTAGAATCGTTTGGGAAAATCTGGTGGTTATAGTTGTTTTTTTTCTCTATTTTAATTAACCAATTGCAACTGTTTTTCCTCTATTTCATTATTGTCATTAAAAGGTTATCATTGTAAATTTCCCTTTTTAATAGGATGTATATTGAATAATTACAAATGGATGTCGCCCCTAATTCTGATGTAATTTTATTTGTTGACATATTTAATTAATGGGGGTCTTAATCATTGTCATTTGTAATGGTGATAGGTTGTCAATTCCAAATATTGTCCTCTTAATTATTGACATTTTAATATGGTTATTTTACATATTGCCCCTTTTAAAAATATGTGATGGTATTGTCAATTATTGGTATACTTGATGTTATTTAGTTATGATGTTACTTTTGTCCTTTTAATGTGGTTATTTTAGATGTGACATTTTAAATATCTTTATATAGGGCCCCTTTTTTTTAAAATACTGTTATTTAAATAAGGTCATTTTAAATATTGCAATTGCTATATCTTGTCATTTGTACATATGATGGTTTATTGAATATTCAAATATGATGATAATTTTATTGCTATAGGTGAAGGAAAATGTTATGGCATACCGAGGTCATGGAAATATTGTTTATAAATTTCGTAATTGTAATGTATTGTTTGAAATAGGAAATTGTGTTGTTCTTACCTTATAAACAAGATGGCAAGATTAGAGTTGAAATGTATGACCATTATTTATTTCAATTCTATTGTAATTAGAAAGGAGATGATATGGTTATCTTATTGTGATGTTAGTGTAGTCTCTTGACATTGATAAGACTTACTTAGTGGAATGCCCCGGATTTATATGCGTTAAATTACTCGGAGTTAGTAAATGAGGGTTGTTGAGTCTTGATTAATGTTNCTTAATCATTGTCATTTGTAATGGTGATAGGTTGTCAATTCCAAATATTGTCCTCTTAATTATTGACATTTTAATATGGTTATTTTACATATTGCCCCTTTTAAAAATATGTGATGGTATTGTCAATTATTGGTATACTTGATGTTATTTAGTTATGATGTTACTTTTGTCCTTTTAATGTGGTTATTTTAGATGTGACATTTTAAATATCTTTATATAGGGCCCCTTTTTTTTAAAATACTGTTATTTAAATAAGGTCATTTTAAATATTGCAATTGCTATATCTTGTCATTTGTACATATGATGGTTTATTGAATATTCAAATATGATGATAATTTTATTGCTATAGGTGAAGGAAAATGTTATGGCATACCGAGGTCATGGAAATATTGTTTATAAATTTCGTAATTGTAATGTATTGTTTGAAATAGGAAATTGTGTTGTTCTTACCTTATAAACAAGATGGCAAGATTAGAGTTGAAATGTATGACCATTATTTATTTCAATTCTATTGTAATTAGAAAGGAGATGATATGGTTATCTTATTGTGATGTTAGTGTAGTCTCTTGACATTGATAAGACTTACTTAGTGGAATGCCCCGGATTTATATGCGTTAAATTACTCGGAGTTAGTAAATGAGGGTTGTTGAGTCTTGATTAATGTTAAACATGGGTTCCGTTGTCGAAGTCCCTTTTGTCACATGCTTTCCGCAAGGGATGTAGCCATCCTTCTTGTTATGTTGTACTTGATAGTATTTAGTTGGCGGTTTGATCTGTTGTGTCGGGTGGGGTATAGACCCCTCTTGTCTCCTTAGTATTTATGTCTGCGTGAGTGATTTTTCCGGTGTAAGGAATCATGTGCCGTATCAAGAGTCTCGGGCCCTTTAAAGGCAGGGTTTCTACTCTTGCGACACACCTGGCAGAGATTACTAGTTTCTGCCTGAGCAGTTGGCCAAGAGCCTGTCTAATCTTCTTTCGAGAAGACATAAGACTAAAAGCCCTACTTTTCTGTGCAGAAATAGTAAACTCTACTGTTGGATTCTTCCGTCTGGGACTGTACTGTACATTAACACCTGGTGTCATTTTTTTTGCTTACAGTTGCTAGTTGTATGCCTTATGTCTAGGGGCATTTATTTCTTGTGGTCACTGTGATATGTCGGGGTCGTCTTGTTGTGTTCATCTTGCTTGCATCTTGTTCTAGGTTGGGTTACTAGTTTCTTCCTGAGCAGTCGTCCAAGAGCATGTCTAATCTTCTTTCGAGAAGACATAAGACTAAACGCCTTGCTTTCCTGTGTAGAAATAATAACCCTAACACCATGGACTCTTCCCTCTATGTTCTTACTGTGCACCCCCAGTATGTCTTAATGTTTGTGTTGTGCGCCTTATGCCTATTGTCGTACATTGTTGCAGTTACTCGTTGTGCGCCTTCAGTCTTCTTGTGCTGAACTTCATGGTTGCATCTTGTTGGTTGTTGAATGTCGACGTAGAGTTAAGGGTGTTTGTTACTTCTACACGCATGCACACACTTTAAGGAAAAAAAAAAAAAATTGCAACTGTTCTCAGAGTTTTGTCGTAATGAGGAGGTTCTTACACTTTCTTTCAATAACTCCATTCTATTGAGGTTTCCTAGCAACAAAGAATTTCCTTTTTATTCCATGCTTGCTGCAGTAGTCCACAAATTCCTTTGAAGTGAAATCTCATCCATTATCAAATATCAAACATTTGATTTTTGAATACATTTCATTTTCAACCATTTCATTGTAGACCTTCAAGTTTTCAAAATCTTTTGACTTATTCCTGAGAAAGAAAACTGCAGTCATTCTTGTATAATCATCAAATAATAACATAAAGTATTTCTCACCTTGTAAACCCCTTGTTGTAATTGGTCCAACTAGATTACTATCCATGATTTCCATTGGTCTTTTCATTGAACATTCCTTTGATTTGAACCTGGTCTTTGTTTTCTTTCCTTGTTGACATTGCTTGCATAAAGTGTTGGTTGGTTTCGTGATCTGAGTAATTTCTCTAACTGTTTCCTTTTTACTAACTTTGACAAGGTTATCAAAGTGTATGTGACCCATTATTCTATTCCATAACCAACTTTCATCTTCCTTTCCTAGAAAACTCTTTTCATTTCCAATTTTACTTAATACATATATGTTGCTTGAAGTTCTTGCAACTATTGCAATCAATTTTCCTGAACCTTCTTTTCTTATATCACACTTCTGTGAATCAAAAATTATTTTATGACCTTGGTCACACATTTGACTTACACTTAGAATATTATGTTTCATATCTTATACTAGTATAACATTTTCTGCCTTGGTATTCTTGTTTCCAATTCTGATTGTGCCTTTTCCAATGATTTTAGCTGAATCATCATTTCCGAAGGAGACTGATCCATTTATTTCCTTTCTTAATGTAAGAAGCTTGTCTTTATCACTTGTCATGTGTTTTGAACAACCATTGTCAATATACCAACCATGTTTCTTCTGCTTTGCTTGTATAGCGAGTGTGCATTCTTCATTGTTATATTGATTCTTCTTTCTTACCCATGTTCTCTTACGAGGTTCCTGTTTGTGGCTATTGTAGTTTTGTTGTGGTTCTCTAGGAGGGACTACCATTCTACAATTTTTAGCGATGTGTCTAAATTTGTTGCACTTGTAGCATTCCACTTCAATGCTCAATTATTCAAACCTGTTCTAGCTTCTTCTTTGTGTTTCAATAGGCCTTCTTGGATAACCATTTTGTGTATGACTTTCAAAGTTGTTTATGTTCCTCCTATTAGCTCTGCAATGTATATATTTATGTCCAAAATTATTGCATTCATAACATAAACCAAAAAAGATAGTTTGATACATGGGATTTGAATATCTTTTGAAAATAGTTACTTGTATGAATCCTTCTTCTTCCTGAGGCCTATTTGTTTCTATCGTTCGTTGATTCTGAAATCTGAATCTTCTCGATGGAGGAGTGTCCCTGTAATATTCCTTGTAGGTATTCCTATCCTCTTTGATTGTTTCTGCATAAGTTTTTGGATATGTTTCTTGTTCTGTTGTTTTGGAGATTGATCCATTTTTTTTCTGATTGTATCCAAGTCTGGACTTGTCATGATGAAGCTTTTGACTACTAATAATTTCATCCAAAATGTTTGAGTTTCTCTGCATATTTGTCTTTTGAATATCCTTTCTCAATGTGACAATCTCTGCTTCCAAATTTCCAATGATCCTGTCTATTTATTCAAGTTGTTCTTTGAGTGCTTCTTCAACTATTTTATCTTCTTCTATTTGAACCTTCAATTTCATGATCATTTTTTCTAGTTCTTGATTGTCTTCTTTGTTGTCTAGTTTTGTTTGTAGCTTCTTGTTTTTATTCTTTTCTCTTCTAATAACTTCTATGACACTCAACAATTATTCTCAGTTGTCAACTTTTTCTTCTTCATATTATTCTTTGATGTCTTCTTTATCAAAGTCTTCTACTGCCAGAAATACAACTCTTTCAGTCTCACTGTCATTGACTTCATCTTCATCTGATGAGGAGATGTCTTCTTTGGTGCATAAGATTTTCTTGAAAGCTTTATTTTTCGTTCTTTTGCCTTTATATGTTTGTTTTCTATTTGATTAATCTTCATCATTCCTATTATTTTTCTTATGGGGAAATTTGTTAGAAAAATGACCAATACCATCAAAATTAAAACAACTCAATGGAAGCTTACCTTTATATCTGTCGTTGGTTCCCTTGTTCAATATTCTGACAAATTTAGCCACTTCTTCTTCATCATCTTCTGAGAAGTCACTATTGCTACTATGTTCCTTTTGCTTTCCCTTTTTCTTTGACCTTTTGGATTCTTTGAAAATTGCTTCTTTTTTATCTAGATTTTCCTGTTTAATTCTCATTTCATATACTGTGAATATTCCATGTAGTTTGTCTATGGTTATTGAGTCTAGATCTGTTCTTTCTTCTTGTGATGATATCTTAGGATCAAATATCATAGGAAGAGATCTAAGTACCTTTTGAATAATTACAAATTCTTCAATTTCTTCTCCCAATCCTATGATTGCATTCACTATTTCATCGACTCGTAAGAAGTAAGCTACAATATTCTCATCTTCCTTCATCTTTAGTTGTTCAAATTGGACTTTGTAAGTTTGAAGTTTTGCTACTTTGACTTTTGAATATCCTTCATAAATATTTTAAAGTTTGTCCCAAATCTCTTTAGCGGATTTACAATGTACAACTTTGGTATATACCAATTCACCAAGACCATTAAGAAGTGCATTTGCGGCTTTGGAATTATTTTGACTAAGTTTCATTTATTTTTCACTTGTTGGCGGAACTGCTAGTTCTTTTTATCCATCTACTATTGATTGCCAAATTTAAAATCCCTGTGTCTGTATATATGTTTTCATCCTTCTTCTCTAGAATGCATACTTCTATCCATCAAACTATGGTATTATGTTTTTATACATGTTGTTGCTCTCCATGATCTACCTTTCCATGGTTAAACTGATTTCTAAAGGAACCTTCTCTGATACCAATTGTTGGATTATTGAGAGGGGGGGTGAATCAATAATGGAGTAATTTAATCCTTTTTAACCATAAAATGAAAGTGTTATATCAATGTAGCATTATCGACCAATAGTTTCAGAGTAAATAAACAATGAACAAATGAGAAATCATACACATACACAATGCATCAATGTTTTTACATGGAAACCCAAAGTGGGAGAAAACCAAAGAATGTTTTTTCTTATATGTCTCTAAGAATTACATTCATTGGAAGAACCGACCTCCTTTATTTTCCAACTGCATCTGGAAGGAGGCTCCAACCCCTTGGTTTCTTAGTCTACAACTTGAGGGAAGCTCCAACTCCACAATTCTTTGGCTACAACCCGAATGAGGCTACGACCCCCTATGTTCTCTGGCTAAAATCGGAAGGTGGCTACAACCACTTGTCCTTGCCCCGTTCAACCGCGTTGTTGTAGAAGTAGAATGATGAAACCAATATCACACTATCACTATGAGATATATTGTTGTAAACCTATACCAATCCACCAGCACCAATCAACCTATAACAACTCATACCAAACACCCTATAATCAACTTGTACCATAAACAAGTGCATCAAGCATGCACCAACCTGTACCTCAACCTATACCATCAATGAGTGCATCAACCATGCACCAAATATGTACCAATCATGCATCAAATACACATAAACTATGAATCATCAAGATGTACCAACATCATTAACTATACACCACATGTATGTGCCAACTCGATAATGACTTGTCTCAACCATGTACCCAACATGTACCTCAACCAAAATCCCTCATGAATTTCATCATCCAAATTTGATTTGTAACTCTATAATATACCTGGTGTGTATGACCACATACCTGCAAACCTTACTTAACTTTAACAACAAGAGACTAGCATTTTCATAAAACTTTATTTTAGTCTCACATGACTAAATTTGGATTAGTCAACAAACCTAACTTGAAATGATCATAACTATGTACCTGTAATAAATAAAGATATGAAACTAGTACACAATGTTCTTCAATGTATTTTATGCAATTCCTCCAGGTTTCACTACTTGGAACCTCTGAGAAAAGGAGTTATAGAAAAAATGGCATACCTTTTTGAATTGTGGTTTATTCTATAGAGATAACTTGTAGAGCGTGCCCCACACACAATATTTGTTGTATGGATATGAAAATGGTACAAAACATACTATAGACTGTACTCTAACCAATACATTTGGTCTTACTGAATTTGGATCTGTTATGAATAACTTATGACATTTTTACCCGAAACACCTGCTTTAGAATAGTTTTAGGATTAGCCACAAACCTGTTTTCCACGGAGTGTAACACAAAAAATAAAACGACCCACAAGATGAAATTTGTATCACAACTACTTGGATATGTTTCCTCAACGACCTCCATATTCCGCGGTCTGAATCATTCTAGAAAAAAAAGTATTACGAAAATGGTGAGATGACCTGTAAATAATATACCTTAGAAAGCATCATCAAAAGAATCTATCCTCCCTAAATAGTATCGTGACCCATGCACACATAAGTGGATCAAATCCCACCCCCATGTCCTTCAACTTTTAAATTCCCTGGGGTGTAGGATAGTCGGTGACAGAGGGTGTTGTTAAGACAATCTGTGTTGTTAAAGTCACCAGTTCGAAACCTGCGGGGACAAAAAATCCAACCATGTTAAGGGTTGGTGTGGCTCAGACCGGGTGCGATCCCCAGGTGATTTAACAAAAAAACAAAAAAAAAATTATCCTCCCTTGAATTTCAGTCTTCTTTACTTCACCTTCCCTCTGGAATTCAACTTATATATATACTTTGGTTACCTCAGTCACTTGTAGATATTCAATATTCTCAAGTGTAACTAAAATGAGAGACCCTTGCCTCTTATTTATACTTTTATGTAGCTTCCTCAAGGGGTTACCTTATAACCATCTTAAACCATTTTCCTTATTTTAGGGCTAACCCACTTCTAACCACTTGTCCACCTAGTAATTTCTTCATTAAATTTATTATTTAAATAATTTATTTTGTATCCACTTTGACTTATAGTACACTCATGACTTCACTTTATTATTTAAATAATTTCTTCTTTGTGACCAGTTTGACTACTTTGACCTTTTGGGGCTTCTAGATGACTTATGAGGGTTCTCCAACTTCACATGGCCATAACTCTCTAACCGTGAGGAGTTCTGTGATGTTCCACTTACCACCGGAAATGTCATGACATGTACTATCCATCTAGAATAGTATTACCTTCAAATATATTAAAACACATACCATTATACATCAAACAAACTTGGGTCCATTACCCAAACCTTTGTTCTACTAGAATTCGCTATCCGACTTTCTTCAAGGGTTGACATCAATGACAACCAACCTAAATAATCAACAAGTGATTCTTAATCAAGTAATTATAAAATTTAATGTGATAACAAGATCTCATATTAAAGTTATAAATTGCTCCAAAAAGTGCAAAGGTACATTGATAGAATGGGTAGTAAAAGCAAAAAGGTCCAAAATATTTCTTGGAAACCAAAATATCCAAAATAAATGATATAAATTTCAATGTTAATTCCTATGGATTGACGTTTGATCTCATATATAGATTCAAAACCCTATTGTTGTGTTCTCATAACCTTAAATTGCACAAAATGAATATATAAGATAATATGATAATAACGATGGAGGTAACACATCTACATTCATGATATGAAAAATATTTGATTGTCTATATAATTAATGGGTATTGACCTCCTATATCGACATTGTTTCACTAGGTTCAATCAACTTGAACAAAGAAATGTGAGATCTTTGTGTTCTCCAAGGACCTTTTTATTTTTCAATTATATGATCATGTTGATTATCAACAAGTGTTTGAGGATGGTCCCTGGTTTTGGGGAAGTGGGGGAATTTTTATAACCCCTTTGTTCCGTGAAGTTGATCTTAAGACTATGTTAATTACTAGAATGCTATCTTAGGTTTGTCTTCCCAATTTGTCATTACATTTCTAGTATTTATCAGTTTTTTAGTATATTGGGAATGCTTTGGGAACTTACATAACATAAGATGTTCATAGAGTTGTAGAAAGTTTATGCACATATGCACACATTTGTGTTGAGATAGACCTGAGTAAGGGTCTATCTCAACACACATTTGTGTTGAGATAGACCTTATATTATAAGAGCACAACATTCAGATGTAAGATATGTCATCTTCTAGGACATTTACACGACACTTGTCTCCATGCTTGAGTTCATTCTCCCAAGAAAAAAAAAAACAAATCAAAACCAATGATATGAATTTTTTGGGAGGAATCTAGCTCATATATTGAATTTGATAAGAATGAGGTAAAACAAGACTCGTAAGAATTGATTGAGAAATCCACTTCTTTCACAGGGAATAAAGTATAAGAAATAGATATAGGACTTTCCTCCTCGAGGGAAGTCATGGTAGTTAATTCTCCATTAGGTGGAACAAAAAGACATTATGAAATTGAAAGAGATTGGGTCTTTCTAAGAACTTTGATCTTTTTCCTGATGATTCATACTCAGTTATCGTGGCTCCTACTTAAAATGGGTGACAAGAAATTAAAAAGAAGAAGAGAAAAATTGAAAGTTTGAGGATAATTTTGTAAATGAAGATAAATAAAATGTATATTGTTAATGTAAATTTAATCTTGTAAGTGTAATATATATGTATACTTTTGTAAAAGTAGTATATATATATACTTTTTTTTTATTTACATCATGTTTTAAATTTTTGAAGAATGTGATTTTCATTTTATAATAAAATATAAATAAATTTTTTTTCTAAAAAATGATTGTTTACATATCCAATATATTTATTTTTAATATGTCTAATTCTAAAGTTATAGAATATCCTAATTCAATAAACCATTTTTTTTACTTAAAATACTTTTTAATTTTTAATAAGAAATTACTTGAATTAGTTAAATCTTGAAAGAAAGAGTTACTCAAAATTTGTTGATTTTTGAGTTTGTCATTTTACAAGAATCAAGATTTAATACATTTTTAAGTTTAATACTAATCATATTTTAGAAGATTTAATACATTAAGTTGAATACAAAATTCTTATATTAAGTAATTTTTTATTTAATAAATTATTATTATTTTTATTTAAGTTTTTGTGTAAAGTATAAAAAAAAAATAGTTTTTATTTTGATTTTTTTAACATTGATTTTTAATAGTAAAGTTATAGAATATTCTAATTCTACTAAAAAAAGTTTAAGTGGAATACATTAATTATTAATAAGAAAGAAAATAGTTGAATTGTTGAAATATTAAAAAAAAGAAATATGTCAAAATTTGTTGATTTTTGAGTTGGTCATTTTAAGAGAATCAAGATTTAATACATTTTTAAGTTTTAAATGACAATTTGAGTTGGTCATTTTTTTTACGAGAATCAAGATTTAATAATTTTTAAGTTTTAAAGAACAAAATTTCTATATTAAATTAATTTTTATTTAATATATCACCATTATTTTTATTTAAGTTTTTTAGGAAGCATAAAAAAAATTCAAATCTTTTAACTTGAAAGATCATTTTTAGCTTTTCCTCAAATGAACATCATGAAGCACTTGAGCATTCATAGGAAGTTGTTGATTCAAGTAATCTTTAGGTTAAAAAAAACTATACCACTTCCAATGTGATGTATGAATATGAATGTATCATGTTCAAAATGTATGCTTGGTTGAATTATTGTAAAGCCCAATATATAAGGGCTAGCATATAGATTAAAATAGTATCCTTTCACCTTCTCACCAAAGCGATAAGCCGACAAAATATTAATATTTGTATTATATTAAAATATTAAAATAATAAAAAGTTAAAATGATATTGTTATGAATTTTGTCACACTTGAAAAGTTTATCTTTGCACGTTATTGGTTCAAGAAACTAATCATTTATCTTCCACATATTTACAAATGAGTACTTTTTTTTTTCACGAGAAATAAACTCGATTTATATTAGAGATATAAATCATTTACATCACTGTCCAGACTGGCACTAGCAGCCAATACATTTCGTCCCGGAGACCCAGCCGGAATGGAACTCAAGACCTCCTCCCAACATGGAGGAAGGTCTTTACCAACCGCGCTGTCTCACGGGACTACAAATGAGTACTTGAAACATTGCCTATTTGTAAATCGCATTACATGTAACCTCACGGTAAATCAAATGTGCTAGTATAGTACGAGGAACAATCCCTCAAACAAGGTAAACATCTTGAAAGTTGGGAAATTAAATATGTCTTTGTAAGTGTGTAGAAAAAGGACAAAATAAGGCGAGAGGGGTAAAAATTGATATCAAAATATGACACATCAAGTTTCTTTAATAGAGATGTTAAATGTTAAACATCATTCATTAACCAAATCAAGAGCAAGCACTCTGGACACATGAATGCTTTTTTCCATGTAAAGATTGATGTCCTAATGTTTATATTTGGTAGATTTTATCATTATATCAATCCCTATTTTTTCTCCATTGATTAAATGTTGATATACTCTACTCTTCTATGTCATGGATTTCTAAACAAATACTTAGCAAAATGCATATGAAAAACAAACAAACAATGCAAATGATATTTGCTATGAAATTGCTAGATTTAGGATGTCCATCTTTGCACATTATGAAATTAATTAAAGTGTCTTCCATTTTGTTTGCAATTGCATATTTTGTAATCATTGTATGTGTAAACTAAAATGCCTTACCCAAAATTCCATTTTTTTTTGTGATTTCTTTATCATGTTTTCCACTTTCAGCAAAATAACTTATTTTTTGGGTGTCATTAATTTTGTTAAAAGCGATGAATATGGCCCAGTTTACAGGTTTGTTTTCCATTCTCCCACCTTCTTCTACATTGGGTTCCATGCCTAGGAAACTAGTGAGTGTTCCCTTCCACAATAATTATGTTACCAATTGGGGTGCATACTATGTCAAACAATTCCATGGTGGTACAAATCTTGAGCTTCTTCTCAAAAAATATTAAGGTAATTTATTACATATTCCATTTTTTTCATATTTCTAGGTCTTTTTATGTTAATTAATCGCAAGTATACATAAGTTAGCCATTTTATGTTCATTATATAACAACCCTAGTTAAATAGATGCATAGGAATTATTAATTATAATTAATTTGATAATTTGATTGTCCTAATATGTTTAATTAAACAATAATTATTTCTTAATAATATTAATTAATTAATTAATTATTAACTACTTATTCATATCTGTCAATGATTAATTAATTAATTAATTAATTGACTCATTAATTATTTGATTAATGAATTAAAGGGGTTAATAATTTTAATTTATTTTATTAAATACTTTACATATGGAAGGGGGGAATGAAGCATTAAATTAAGGATAACATAATAAACAAGGGGGATAAGATAATAAAGAAGGGGATAAGGTAATAAAGGAGGAGATAAGGAAATTAATGAGGGGGAGGAGAGTCGGTGAAGGGGGAATATGACGGAAGAGTCCTATGGGAAAGGGGAGGATGATTATTTTGGGGAGGAAGGATTTTGAGGGAGCATTTGGAGGGCAGGAGGGTATTTCTGTGGTATATTTTTCTGCAGGATCTTGGCCGGTTTGAGTAGTTTGGTTTTTGGGTTTTTGGGTGAATCATTGCAAGGGGCACCGGATTGCTGGGGGTTTTGGGCACGGGGGCTAGGATCCCTTTCGATTTTCTGGAGCTAGGGAGCCGGACAGGCTGCTCCTAGCTGGTTGGGAGGTTAGTTGGTTTAGGCAGAGTTGGGTCAGTGCATCAGGCTAGGCAAGACAGTAGGGAAAGGACAACCATATCGGTGGGAATTAGCATAAGAAGTAGGTATTTTATTATGAATTGCTGAGTTATTTTCATGCTATAGATAAATGTTAAATTCTACTGAAATATTATATGCTTATTTGAAGCTAAATGAATTATTTACGCACTCAAAGAAATTCTATGTTTGAAATTGAAATTCTATGTTAGAAATGTTATGTGTAGTTGTATGGATTTTATTAGACTTGTTTATTTCTGGTCCTTACACATGGTATCAGAGCCCTGGTTCAAAATCTGGAGCCAAGGGCCTACCCACCTACCCAAACCCTTAATTAGATACAAATCTGGGCCAAGCTCCAGCTCCACCTAAGCTCCACCTAACCTGGAAGCAAAGCACACAAACTTTTTTTTTTATATACATAGATAAAAACATATAAAAAAAAGAATATAGAAAAAGTAATAAAAATAGGCACACATGTTACACTGCAATCAACAAAAGAAGCACCACATTTCCATCTGTTGTTAATATGTTATTTCTTAAAGATTGCAATGTCAAAGGAAAGAATTTAACCATGCCAAGATGAGAAAATAGATATAATCTACCATAGCTGCAAGGTAATCATCGAAGAAGGAAAAACAAGTAAAAGACATATATTTAGAACATTAATTCTTAGGTACACATATCACCTTTAACCAAGTAAACAATCCCTAAAATATCATGATAAGGTGGAATAACCTGAGCATAAAACAAATCTAATTCACCTAACATAGCAGAGGATTTCCATAGGAATTGAAAAATATTTATTAACCCTGGGCATCCGTCGAGGATCCTTATGACGTGCAAGGGGATCAAGACGCCAAACTATTCTCTCTGTTATTGTTACAACCCATAACAAGAAATTAAAATTTCAGAAGTATAGAAGCATGGCAACGTGAATACCTGAGTGAGTGAGCTAAAATTCAGCAGTTATCAAATTTGAAGGCCATGGATTCGAAACCTGATGATCCACAAGATAGAACTCCTTTTCCCAACGAATCCTTTCTGAACTCTCTTCGCATGGAGGAAGAGCCCACAATGGGCATTTCGATAATAATAAAGAAAGAAAAGATAATAATAAAGAAAGAAAAGAAAAAATAAGATAATAATAAAGAAAGAAAATATATATATATATATATATAAACCCAAGCACCGAGAGCCATACTCCCATACAGAAGCGCACTATCAGTGGGTTGGAAACGTCACCTCTAGTAGTTATTTCACAGAGATTACACATGGTAGTTATGAAGAGAACCTATAATGCAGTGCAAATGCAGATGCGCTTCATAATGTGCCTCTTAAAGCCACACCAACCTCTATTCCTGCCATGATAACCCCTATTGCTTGGACCTTTTTCCTCCCATTCACGTTAAGATTTGTTATAATCCCAGTATATACCTGAAGCTAAAGAGGCAGGTATAGATATACTTCGGCGGTTCTGTAATTTGCTGCCATGAGTGGTATTGGGGGCGACATGTCAACATACCCATTGCTACTTGAACTACAATGGTCGTCGACCCTTGTGCCCTCGTCATTCATGGAATTCCCATTCCAGTTCATCCTTGATGTTGGTTGTGTTTAAGTCGTATGTAGAACACTACAGGCAATTACATCTCCTTCACTAGCAGTCGGTGCATGATGAGCATAACGACATTCATCAACTTCTCTTGTGCAATGACCACGTACAAAATCCCTGCAGATCTCCACTAAGGCATGGTCATTTTCTTCACGGATGACAGAGATATCAAAACTGGCAGTGGGTGAGGTGGTCCCCGAGGCCCAAGGAAAATATTTGATGGCCTGATCACATCAACTTGATGACCCAAAGGAACAGGTGATGGTCGGATGCTAGCTGCTTCCTGCATGGACATGCGTATTGCTGGGGAAGAATGATAGTAGCGGCATGTTGAGCCTCATGAAAAACGATCAAGCAGAGGAATAAAGTGACTGTACTAGAAGAAACTTCCCAGATTTAGTACCAGAAGAGGACGACAACAATGTAGACAGTTGTGCCATCCCCCAACCCACTTGGCATACTGCCCCTTTTTAGATATCTGGCTATCCACCCCACCAGAAATTGCAATCCGGCCTTCACGGTCCTACTCTCGACTTCAGGATTCCTCAAAGATAGCTATGAGACTTACGCACTAACCAACTGCACCACTGCCTTACAAAATTTATCCAAGACCGAGTGCCCAAGCGCTAGGAATCAAGACACAGGGAGGAGGATCTCACAAGGGGACTCAAAAGGCGCGCACTGTCAATTTTTTTTATTTTTTATTGATAAACCCTAAAAAAAAAAGAACCTACAAGCCACGGCCAAGAGAAGATCCTGCAAGAGGCATTTTCTCTTGCACTATACGTCAAGCTGAGCGAGCCGAGCACTCAGCCAAGCCAAGACCAAACGCCCAAGCACTGAGTTGAGAAGGAAACCCGTGTTCTGGAATTAGAAAACGTAGGAATGAATTCGGGGTTAGGGTTTGTTTAGGGTTTGTATAGCCTTCTATTTTTACTATTATTTTATTTTAGGTTTGTAAAATTGGGAAAAGAGGGAGGGGGCACGTGGGCCTCATGTGAGGTCCCACGATGCCCCAGGGTTATTCGAGTTTTTTTTTATTATTATTTATTTTTATCTTTTTATTAAAATTAATTAAGATCCGTGTATACAATTTTTTTTTATATAGATATGTGTATATATTTATATATTTATATATTAATAACTTTCAAAACAATTTAATTATAAAACATAAATTAATATTATTTTAAAATAACTTATTATTATTATTATTATTATTTTTAATTTTTATATTTGTTTTCTTTTTAAAATATTTACTTATTTTAAAGTCTGAGGTTTTCATGCAGTTGGTGGATTATTCATGAGATACGTTTCTATTACGTGTTGGTTTTACATGTTGTGTTATCATTTAAGAATTTTCTTTTATGGGTTTTTTGTTATAATTATGTTTGTGAATTATTGTTGTTAGAATTGTATGTATGTTCATATGCAAATAATTATATTTCAATTAAATGTTTATCTGAGAAGAAATTTTTTGTGTGGCATGGCCAATATTGGGGTTGGGGATGCTACAATGTGGTATCAGAGATCTAATTTCGACCCTGAGCCTGCATGGGTTGGATAACATAGTGTTGAAGCATAAATTTGCAGAAATTAAAATTTCAAAGAAAGTCTACAATTTGTTTGATAAAATTATTATAGTGAAATTGGGAAAATTTCACGACTAATTTGAAATAATTGAACCCATGAATCAAAATAATTCTTCAATTAAATCTCTAATTGGGAATTTTTGGGTTTGTAATTGGTCGAATTTTAGAATTGCAGAGCGACCATAGTGAATTTGGACAAAATTAGGCCAAAGCCCCAATTTCTGCAGTGGGATTCATGGAGATTTCGACTTGGGTGAGTTGAATTTCAAGAAAATAAATTAATTTGATGTTTATAGGGATGAATTTGACTATATGTGTCGATATTTGATGATGGTATGATAAAAGAATTATGAAATTGGGCATATTTGGAAAATTTTGGGTATTTTTCGTACAATGACGTCAAAATTATGTGGGGGCCATGTGTCAGTTGAATTGGTAGAGGGGTGATGTGTACTACCATGGTGACAGGAAAAATATGGTAAGTGATGCAGATTCGTGATGATGAGAACTTGCCTACCTGTAGAACCATGAATCTAAGACCCATGGAACCCTGTTGGCAGGGGGGTGTCTCCTAGTGGTTTTGGAAAACACTTGGGGGGGGTAATGAACCTGGGGACACCATGTCATAGGGCCAAAAACCAAAAATTTCCATTACAGACCCCCTCCTTTTTGTCAATGGTCAGCAGGTTGGGTGGGGGAAATAGAACAATGACTGTTGATCCAAATTGCGACCATTGAGTGGTTCCAAAATCTCCATTTTTGGATCAAACAAGAAAGAAAATCCACAGGCCAGGGATAATGGGAATGGATGGATCCCACCCATCCCCGTTACTTTTAAAATGATGCCACATGGCATTAGGGATGTGGGGGAATAAAAAATAAAGAATGTGTGCACCCACAGAGGTAAGGAAAGGAGAAAGAGAGGGGATAGAAGGTGATGGAGGGTGACAGGGAAAGGCTAGGTGGGAAAGGAGATGGAATGGAATCACTCTAGGGATTCCAGCCAGACTAGGATGCCAAATTAGTATCCTAGTCATTGGGATTTAAATATATTTCTAAAAAAATAATGAAAACTACCAGAAAAGTTTGGTGTTTGTCAAGTGATTAACTGAGAGGCCATTTTCGGAGGCCTAAACAACATTTTTTGAAAATAAAATTTGTACAAAAGTATATGTCCTTCCAAGATATATATTTTTGTATCTAAAATGATAGATCTCTAAGAGATATTTCTGATGAGTTAATTTTTTTTTCAAATAGAACATGTATGAGGGAGTTATGGGCCAAATAATGTAGGGTGATTTTTGGGTACTAGTTCACTCTGAGCGCCATAATTTCCTGCTCCAGAATCGGATTGGAGCATAGGAGTAGTCTATGGAAATATATTAATCCATAGAATATATCCATGTAGTTAAATTAATAATCTGGATACCTAAAGGTGCACGGGATAATGTAGAAGGCACCTATAACAATCAAGACTAAAAATATGAATTGTCCTTAAACTTCAATATGATGTAACTAGCAGCCTAGAGCTCTGATGAAAGTGAAACTTGGTTAGGTTGTCTAAAATATGGTAATGAAGGAACCTAGTTTATATCCTATCAAAAATTTGAATGATTAGGTGAAAATATGCACCGAATAGATAAAAATTGTACCTGGTTGGATGATGTGTAGAAGGAGAAAATGGGTAATGATTAAATGGCCATAACTTTCTGTTCAAGACTCAGAACTGAGTAAGAAAGTAATAATTGGAAAGGTATTGGATAGAGGAGTCTATATGTTCACCTAGGAATGTTAATTGGCTATTTAATTTAGAGGAAAATAGAAAGGTTATTTCTAGTGTTTTAAAAGGGAAGAATGGTTCATAATATTAATAGATTTGTTAAACTATTGTGATCTAACAAATCCTATTGCATGCACATTTTGTAGAGTTAAGGAAAATAGATAAGAAATAGATCGATACAAAGAACGAAGGCATGGAATATGCATAGAGAACCTACAACCATGAAGATGAAGTCAAGGGGTTGTGTGTTAGCATGGGTAATGTAGAGACAAATTCAAATGGGCATGGAGAAGAAAAAAGAGAAAGTATGAAATTGGTGGAGACTATAAAGAGTATGAAAAGAGATGTTAAAAGTTATAAATCTGATAATGAAAGGCTTATGAAATCCAAGTATAAAATGTTCGACAACACAGGTATTCCAACAGAAGAAAAACACCTTCAGTAACCACTCACATAACCATATCAAATATCAAAACACCGATGTTTTCACGTGGTAAAACCCATATAGGGAAATATCCACGGCCCCAACGAACGTGACCACTTGGATAAGCTTATTAATGAAAAATAAAAATATTACAGAGATATTTTACAAGAGATTTTCTCACAATCGATCATCGACAAATGACCCTCCATGCTCTTTAAATAGAGATCATGGAACAATCGGGTGTTAATCCATGGATCAATGGCCGTTAAGATTGAGGAGAGTATGAACTTTCAGATCACTCTATGTCGGGAACATATCATGACCATCAGATTTCCCAACTACAAATTCATACTAATGCATACTAAATAAACACAGTAAGAAACACACTTTTACCTAACGACATATTAGACCAAGTAGATATTAGCTAACTCCTAAGTTTATAAATATCCTAACAACCCCCCTTAGGAACAACTTGGGATAGGATTGAAGGATTTACAATGTTGACACAATAGCAGGAGGAAGGAGGCATTAGACCCTATCCCCCCTTAATGAAAAATTCATGAACTCCTAACATAGATCGAAGTTTGGAAAACTTCACTTCTGTAAGAGACTTTGTGAAAATGTTTGCACCTTGATCTTTTGTAGGGAAAAAGAGCACTTCAATAACTTGATCATGAATGAGCTTTCTGATGAAGTGCAAGTGTAGCTCGATGTTCTTTCTGCGCTAATGTTGAACTCGGTATTTGGTGATCTTGATGGCACTCTCATTATTTCACCAAAGGTTGGTCAGATGTTGTTTATCGTATCCAAACTCTAAAAGGATTTGTCAAAGACACAAGGCTTCTTGACTTGCATTTATCGTTGCTCAGTACTCTTCTTCTATTGAATAAAGTGCAATAGCCTATGGTTTCTTATAGGCCCAAGTGACAGGTCTTGAATGAAGGCTAAAAACATAACCTGGAGTAGACATCCGATCATCAGGGTCGTCAGCTCAATCTAAATCAGTGAAACCAACCAATAAAGGAGTTCCCCCTGAACTGTAATGTATCTCGAACTGAACTGTACCATGGACATAGAGAAGTATCCTTTTAGCTACTTTCCAATGGCTTTCATGGGGTGTTTGCATATACTAGGAAACAAGACCAACAACAAAGGAAAGATCGGGACGAGTATTATTCAATTATAAGAGGCTACCAACTAATTGATGGTACAGGTTGGCATCAACTTCAAGAGAAGTATAGGTGGCAGTAATCTTGAATCCAGACTGGAAGGGAGAAGGGGTTGGTTTACAATCATCCATGTGAAAGCGAAAAACAAGGTCACAAGAATACTTAAAATGAGAAAGAAAAATTCCTTCATTGGTTTGCAAAACTTGGAGGCCAAGGAAATAGTGCAAAAAGCCTAAGTCTGGCATTTCAAATTTATTCTTAAGAATGGTTTTCACATGGTTTAAAATTTTTGAGTCATTACTAGTAAGGATAAGTTCATCAACATAAAGGACAAGGATTATGATATGGATTCCTACTTTATTGGTATAGACATTATGATGAGAATGACATCTAGAGAATCCGGTGTCAATAAGAAAGTTGTCCATTTTGGCATTCCAAGCTTGGGGATCTTGATTAAGACCATAAATATATTTCCTAAGGAAAAAAACAAGGCTAGAGTCATTCTAGACATAGCCAGGAGGTTGTTCCATGTATATTTATTCTTGCAAATCTCCATGCAAGAAGGAAGATTTAACATACATCTGATGGACCTCCCATTTATGTGAGGCAACAAGGGAAAGAACAAGATGGATGGAATTCATTTTGGCTATAGGGGAAACAGTTTCATTATAGTCAATTCTTTCAAGTTGGGAAAATCCTTTGGAAACTAATCTAGCCTTGTGTCTTTCAACACTTCCATCTAATGCACATTTAGTTTTGTAGACCCATTTACATCTGATAAGTTTTCTTCCTTTTGGAAGAGGTACAATATCCCAAGTATTGTTTTCCATTAAAGAACGATACTCTTCATTCATTGTTGTATCCCAATCTGGATGACCTGAATCTTCTACAAATTTCTATGGATCATGATTCTCTAAAACTTGATCAAAAAGAGAAGAGGCCCGCTGGAACTGTGAACATGTTCGACGTTGATCTGAAGGATCACCGGCAAGACCACCAATGTCTTCTCGTGTTTAATGGACCCATCAAGGAAGTTATGGAGCTGGTGTCGGTTCAGGTTCAAAGGACTCATATGGAGGAAGGTGAGCAGACAAAGGTGGATTTTCATCCTCATTGTCATCATCTGAAGAAGAAACCAGAATAGGAACAAAATAAGGAAAAAACACTGAAGATGGATCACAGGCCAAAGAAGGCACAATCATCGAATTAGGCTCGCATGCCAAGAGAGTGTCATCAAATTTAACGTCTCTTCTAATAATAATTTCATTACAATATGGTTGAACAATTCTATAACCTTTGACATCTTCAGAATAACCAAAAAATATACACTTGTCACTGTCAAGCTGTAATGCTTTCATTTTCTCATCAGGAATGTGAGCCCATGCTATACTGCCAAATACATGAAAGTGACTTACATCTGGTTTAATTTTATTCCAAGCTTCTTCCAATGTTATATTTTTAAGAGCCTTTGTGGGAGTGTGATTGACTATGTAATTTGCACAATTGATTTCTTTCGCCCAATACTTTAGACTTAATCCCTTAGATTGGATCATACAATTAGCCATTTATTTTAATGTACAGTTCTTTCTCTCAGAAACACCATTTTTTTGTGGTGTATATGAAACAATGCGTTACATTTGGATGCCATATGTAGTGCAATAACTTATAAAAATTATTGTTCGCATATTCGCCTCCATTATTTGTTCTTAACTTTTGAATTTGATGTCTAGATTGCTTTTCTACAAGGTCCTTGTAGGCCAAAAACTTCGCTCTTAAGTTATAGTAAGAAACCCAAGTATGTTTGGAAAACTCATCAATGAAAGTTAAAAAATACTTGCACCCAGAAAAAGAAGGAGAAGAAAGTGGACCACACAACTCACTGTGAACAAGCTACAAAGGGCCCGAGGTGTGCCAAGAGGCACGCTTGTCAAAACTGTCTCGATGATGTTTTTTGAGAACACAACTGACACAAACACCATCTTTGCATGAAACAAGAGGAAGACCAATCACCATCTATTGATTACATAGTTGTTGCAATGAGCGATAGTTTAGATGACCAAACTGCTCATGCCATTTTTTTCTCAATTCATCGCTATGAGAAACACAAATTAATGAAAAATATGATGACCCAAATTTGTCAAACTTGTACAACCTGGTAATATCATCAGCAATTCCATTTGCAAGAACATGCTTAAGATATTTTATATCCTTGATTACATCTTGGTGAGGTGAAAACTCTACATTTTTACCTTCACCTGAATGAGTGATTTGATATACTGATAGAAGGTTACAAGAAATACTTGGAACACATAATACATAATTGAAATGACCATTATCTAATTGAATTGTTTCATATCCTACAACACTAAGAGATCTATCATCACCAACAAATATTTTCTTGGTGTAACATTCATTTAGAGCATAAAATATTTCTTTATCCTTAGCCATATGATAAGATGATCCTGAATTAATAAGCCACTCATCACAAGAAGAAGTAGAAGTTGTATTGAAGGAGAAACCAGAAGCAGAAAGTGCATGTCCATGAGAAGAATAAGGAGAAGTAGAATCAATACTGATGTTGTGCTTCTTCATCGCTACTTCTAAAGCTGCCATCTGCTTGAAATATTTGGAATAATCATGACCATCTTTATCACAAAAGTTGCAATGTCTGTTAGTCTTCTAATTTTAATATTTTTCTCCTTTGTCACCATTAGGAGTTGAAGTTGTCTGAGCGAGTTTGGGACCCTTATGTTTATTTTTCTTGTAGCGAGGATGTTGCTTCTTGGGATACTTGGGTTTATCTTTCTACTGGGAAAATAAGGCTTTGTTGGAGGTACCTACAGTGCTGATCACTCCAAGTTGTATAAGCTTATCTTCCTCTCTAATCAAAGCATCACAAAAGGAATCAAGAGTGGGTTTTTATAAATCTTTGTTTAGAGTCTCTCTCATGGCATAAAAGGTAGATACAAACACATATTTTGCACTACCTAGCATAGAAAGAATAAGATAGATGCAACATTCTTCCTCCATTTCTATCTCACATTTTTCACATAAAATTCTAAGTGTTTTAAACTTAGATAGATAGTCTTCAAGGCAAGAAAAATCACTAGGACTTAAGGTCAATACTTGATTTTCTAACTGTTGTGCTCGAATAATATTGAGTTTACCAAACACAGATTCAATATTTACCCAAGCTTCATTAGGGTCATCAATTTTCTTTAAGGTGGAACCTTAAATCGGGAGAGATGGACATTTTGATTAGTCCACGTGCTTCATCACTCCTATTAGCCCATTTGACTTTCTTATCATCAACAGTGGGTGAATTTTCCTTTCCCAAGGTAATCCGGTAAAAATATTTACCTCTTAATAAATCTTCCACATGAGATTTACATTGGAAGTAGTTGGTGCTGGTAAGCAATAGATTACTTGTAGAAGCCATATTAAATATGCAGATAATATGGATTTAAAAACTGGAACTGATGATCTGGATGGAAAGATCTCAAAAAGTTATGCGGTTTAAAAAAATGACACTAAAAACGGACTTTAAATGTGAGAGTCATGCCCTTTTTAAAAAAAAGGCATAAATTGTAACCAAAAGACCACGTGATAGTGTAAGTTTCTTTATGAAGTGACCCACTTTTATAAAGAGAAGTGGGGATCACTTTTACAATGAAGTTAATTTATAAAAGAAAATCTGCATGCAAAATAAGTAACTCTAAAATAAAATATTAAAGCTACTTATAGTGATTCACTTTTATACTTGAACTGAAATACACTTTACAATTTGAGCATGAACTTTTTCCAAAAAAGTAACAAAAGAACGATTTGAACTCAAGACCTCTTACTTAATAAGGCAACTTTTAACCAAATGGTCTAGCAAAACATATTGTATTTTTTAGGAAGAGGATTGAGGGTGTTTTTGTTGTTGTTTTTGTGGAATACGGCCTTAGAGAATGTGTTAAAAAAAAATCACATAAGAAAATAATTTTGCTTATCAATGAAAACAAGGGTTAGATCTCGGTAAGCTTGCCCAGAAGATGCACCTTTTCCTATATGTTTCTTATTTGTCGAGATCGCATAGGGCACGGGGAATAGATCATACATAGATCTAAAAGAGTAGAAACATGAAAATAAATAATACAAAACCAAAATAATAATACTCTACAAAAATTTAAAAAATGCATATGGAGGCTTTATACCTCCGGATCTGACTGAAATGGTCGTATCTTGGGCAAACAAAAACCTTTCTGAGTGAAAAAAAAATGTTCCTGGATGAAATGAGTGCTCCGGATGCAATGGAATAGTCCTCTAAGCCCATAAATGTATGTAAATGACAGAAAATTGAGATGATACAACTCATCTTCATGATCTCGATCTACAATAGGAGTGGGTCTTCAAACAGGCTCAGATACCATGTTCGACAACACAAGTATTCCAACAGAGAATGAAAAAATTTAGTAACTACTCACATAACCAGATCAAATATCAACACACCAATGTTTTCACGTGGTAAAACCCCTACGGGGAAACATCCACGACCCTAGCCAACGCGTCCACTTGGAGCAGTTTATTAATGCAAAATACAAATATTACAAAGAGATTTTAAAAGAGAGTTTCTCACAATCAATCATCCGTAAATGACCCTCCATTCTCTTTAAATAGATATCATGTACCAATCGAGTGTTAAGCCACATATCAATGTCCATTAATATCGAGGAGAGTATGAACCATTTGATCACTCTATGTCGAGAAAATATCGTGACCATCGTATTTTCTAACTACAAATGCATACTAATGCATACTAAAGAAACACACTTTTACCTAACGACACATTAGACCAAGTAGATCTTAACTAACTCCTAAGTGTCTAAATATCCTAACATAAACAACATGGCTTCAACATCAAGTTTCTACAGAGCTTGAAAAAAATAGAGAAGAAAATGGATAGGGAGACTGAATCAAGCAAGTCAAGGAGGCATAGATATCATGCCATAAGAGGAGAATATGAAGGTGCTCATAGACACCATCATCACTCATGAAGAAAATATGTTAGAAAAAAACACAATGGTCCAAGGTTATCTCTTGTCAGAAGGCATAAGGCGAGGCTGAGAGTAGATGAACTACAAGGAGAAATGAATAAAATCAAGCCTCCTACCTTTGATGGTGAGAAGAAGAAATATGAAGATACAAAGACTTAGATATTGGGGATGAATAAGTACTTTCAATTGAATAACTATTATTGACAAGAAGAACGAAGAATTTCCATCTACCAACTCAAGGAAAAAACATCAATGTGGTGGGACCAATTTGTGGAAGTGAAACACATTGATGAGAAGAAGATTACTTAGAGGGAATTCAAAAATTAATTTCAAAATAAGTACTTGACCAAGCGTTATTATTATAGGAAGATGAAGGATTTTTTCGAACTCAACCTTAGGAGTATGACCATGGATGAGTATGAAAGAGATTTGTAGAGATTTTAAAATATGTTGACTTCATGAATGATGACAAGGTCAAGATTCAAAGGTTCTTGAGTGATATGCCAACAATTTCCAGTGATAACGTATAGTATTATGATCCAAATACATTGGAGGAAACCATAAGGAGGGGTAAATGTCTCTATGATTATCATAGACGAAGAAAAACTTTCCAAAACTTAGAATTGAGAAAGAAAGAAATCATTGGAAATGTATTAGACAGAGGAGTCCATGTATCACCCAGAATTGTGAGATGAGAAATAGAATTCACGGGAATTCAGAAATAATATTTATGGTGGCCATAAAGGGGCACAATTATGCATATGTTACCATAATTGAGTATTATGGTTTTAGCTAACAAATGTGGTTGAATTCTTTCTTTAACCATAATTTTTAGAAATTGTATCTTATATAATAAATGTGTTGCAATCAAATATTATGTTTGATGATAAAACAAAGGAAATTGTATTTAACAAAGTGGTATATTCAGTTATGAGGAACAAGGCATGGTCAGTTCTTCAAAATGTGGAATGGTTTCTTGAGGAAGCTACCAGCTGAATATGTCTATACTCAGTGAGAAATATAGAATGTGTTCAATGGAAATATGATTTGGAAAAAGATTTGAAGATGAAAAATATGCATATTGATCTAGGAGGATCCAATAATTATCATAGAAGTCCAGGAGGATTTGGAACATCGACAGAGGTACAGAATGGTTCAGAAATGCTCAATTTTTTCCCCAAATTCTCTTAAAAATGGAATCAATGTGTATAGCTCGTCGTTAGCTTTCCAATGGTGCAAATGACAAGTCAAATGGACTTCATATGAAAAATTTATGAGGGGTCAAAGTTCTAGTCAACCAAGTAAAAGTGAAGACTAAAAGGGTCGAGGGCCTAATCGCTCAACCCTAGCCCTTGGTTCATTGTACATCATATAATGCTTCTATGTCCATGGAAGGGATTAATGAAATTTCCAACTTGTATAACCATATATAATATGGTTATAACAATGTATAAACATACACCAACAAAAGCACACAAACATATAGTGGTCGGTGGGTCTCGAACCCCCGAATTACCATATACAAAATCCACAACTTAACCAAGAAGCTATATATATGGCTTGTTTAAAAAAAACAACCAGTTTGCATTTAAATCGTGCCATAAAATTTGGAAATTGGTTCAAGGGTCCACCCTATTTAATGGGCATGTGGTTTGAGGATTGTACACATTAAGTTTTAGGTAGAGTTATGTCTCGAACTATGTGCTCGAGGGTAAATAGTATTTGAGGGTACATCGTAAAGAGTGTCAAGAGGTCCCTAAACAAAATTTCTAGAACTTTATACTCATTTTTCATGAATTTTCGCTAGGAATCCAAAGGTGCACTTCGCTTCTGCATTTGAGAAACATGTAAAAAGGTCATTGTAAAAGGAAAGAATTTGATAATTAGTAAAGAAGGTTTGTATTGGAAGAAGACCCGAAGAGGTAGCCCGAATTGGGTGAACTCTATTATCCAACTTGTATATGTGATTTCATTATTGTTGTTCATTTCCAGCTCAATTATTTGCAATTCATTTTATCCTTAAAGTGGATTTGGTTAGATAAATACTTTACATGTAATTTTCATACAATCAAGCAATCATTTTATTTCGACTATCAAGTATATGATTTTTTATGTATTAAATGATTAATAAGTATCTAAGGATTTTTCAGATCACATACCAATTGGGGAAGATGAGTATGAGAGAGATCATTTGTGTTTCATGATAAATCATGAGTAATAGGTCTGCATGGAAATAATGCCATGGAAGTGTGGAGAGATGGTTTTCATAATTGGTGAGAGGGTTGAAATTTTGTTAAATATAAGCATAGGTACTCAAGGAAAGAGTGTGATGACAAGAATATTTCACAAGAAGATCAAAATCCATGAATGAGTAATGTTGAGATATGAATTCAGTGTAACCAGGAAGGCTTGAGAATTCAAGGATATCAAATTTATGTGTGAAGGAAATTATTACAAGAAATCCACTTATACTAATTAGAGTGAAATAATGGAACAAGAATGAAATATTCACTAGATGAAGTAGTGAAGATCCATTCCCTATAAACAATGTCAATATACAGATAAGATAATACATTGATGGAAGAGTTGTTCTACAAGAATTTATATGTTAATATGATAGTCTTATGATTAATAAATACAGTGTGTATACATGGAAATAAGATGTAACATTTCCAAGGATCATTCCTACAGTTTTGGAGATAACACCTCCATGATTTTTATTAGAGTAGTGTAGTGGAAGCATGGTTGTATGACAGAACTTTAGGAGTGAATAAATGAAGATGTCTACATACTAAATAAGTGTCAGCAGATGAATACACAATGTGTTATCTGAAAATTATATTTATGGGGATGCAATCATAATTATGGGAGAAGAATCCCATAAATTAAGTGAAACCCAGAAGTGAGTAAATCCATGAACAATATCTGGAGATAAAGAAGAAGTTTCCACTAGATGGATGCCTAAATATTTGAGTTCTATGGAAGAACATAAGCTATTTTGATAACAATAAAAAGGATATTGTTGATGCATATAGAGAGAATGATGGTACTTTTTGAAGGCGATTAGTGCATTCCCAAAGTAGATTTGGATGTCAATCCAAAAGGATTCAAGCATGGGGATGAATTTATGAAAATAAATCAATAAGGAACCATGAGGAAGAAAATGGCTCTATATTGACTTGGTATGCACATGAACATGTATTTTCAAGGTACACAATTGTTTGATCGACAGTCAGACCCCAGAGTTTGTATTGAGCACTGCTTAAAGCAATGGCGCGTTCAACTATTTTCCCACTCGCTAGGTGTAATTCCAAAATCCTAGTACACACATGAAGATACTAGAAGATAAAACAATTTGTTGGAGAACCTTCAAAGACTAATTTTCTAGAGATTTATCCTTCATTGGTAAGTCCCCTGAGCTTCACTTAGTCCTTCAAAGAATTCAGGAGATGTTATCGATTGACAATTGTAAAAATAGATCAATCCCAGTAGTATGTTCGGATTATACCCATTTGATTCAGTCCAATCAAGTCCACAACCCCATCGGAATACATGTAGCTTGTTGTAAAATTGATAAAATCGTAGAAGAATCTAATGAATTAGAAGAACTTAGAAACCTGAATATCAAAGAAACTGTAGGTACCAGGGAATTCTAGGACACTATACCCATTCATACATTTAGATCCTATAATAATTCCTTGAAGTTAAAAGAAATTAAATATAGGGAGTGAAGAGAATCCTAAGATAGCTTATATTGAAGATTACTAGGATGAGCAGGCCATGAATGAATTCCAAATAATGTTGCGGGAATATGAGGACTTATTCCCCAAAAAAATATCATAAATGAAAGGAATAAAAGGATCCATGGGGGATATGAATATCGAGATGAAACCTTACTCAAAACCAGTGAAGAAAATACCATATCGTCTCAATCCTAAAGTAAAAGAGAAGGTCAAGAAGGAAGTGGAAAAAATGTTAACGGCATGACCAATATTTCTTGTCGAAGAAGCAGAGTGGGTTACCCCATAGTAATACAGTGCAACAAGGATACACAAGACATTTAGATATGTGTTGACTATAGGAGTCTGAATTTTTCATGTGTGCATGATCTATGTTTGACACCCTTCAACGATGGGGTGTTAGATCAAGTTGCGGGGAAAGAAGTTTATTCATTTACAGATGGATTCTCGGGGTATCAAAAAGTTATAATTTCATAAGAAGACCACATTTGTAACTGAGTGGGGGTCATTCATGTACAATGTGATACCTTTTGGCTTAAATAATGCCCCAATAGTCTTCTCCAGGATTGTTATAATAACATTTTGTGACTTCATACACAAGTTTCTAGAAGTCTACATGGATGACTGGACTACATATAGTTTGTTGAAGGAGCATGTAGGGATACTATGATTGATGTTTGATAAATGTCAGGATCTAAAGATATCTCTAAACCATAGGAAGTGTATTTTCTTCATACTGCACGAAAATATGCTAGGCCACATTGTTTTTCAGGAAGGATTCCTGGTGGACTCAGCTAAAGTTGTGTGTATCCTGAACATGTTGCCACCTAAAAGTGTTAAACAATTGTGCATGAAGCTTGGGAATACAAGATACTACTGTAGGTTCATCAAAAGGTATGAAAGTATCATTGCACCACTAGAGAAACTACTGAAGAAGTCTGAATCATTCTGGTGGACAGTTGAATGTGACAAGGTGTTTCATATCCTCAAAGAGAAACTCAACACTGCACCCATTCTTAGATAACTCAATTGGGATATTGAATTCCATGTACATGTGGATTCATTAGGTATCGCCCTAGGATCCATTTTATCACAATCAAGAGAAGGGAATATGGCCCACCCTATCTACGTTTCTAGCAGAAAACTTTCTAAAGCCAAACGCAACTACACAACGATCGAAAGGGAAGGTCTTGCTATGATTTATGCATTGCAAAAATTTAGACACTATTTACTAGGCTCTGATTTTATGTTTTTTACTAACCATTATGTGTTCAAGTACCTAGTTAATAAGTTGGTTCTTGAAGGAAGGATTTGCAGGTGGCTCTTACTCTTTCAGGAGTTTTCATTTGAGGTAATTGGTAAGCCTGGAAGATGTAATGTAGGTCTAGATCACCTATCAAGACTAGAATCAGGATAAAGTGGATGAGTAGTCGACGATCAACTCCCCTATGTAGACATGTTCTAGATTGAAACTATCCCAAAGTATATTGAATACATTGATTCCTTCCTCAGCTCAGGGACCTACCCAAACAATTACTCCATGACCTAGAAACGACAGTTGGTGGTTTGAGCAATAGACTACCAATTGATTGAAGGCCAAATCTATAACATGGGACTATATAAAATTCTCATAAGGTGTTTCCAAACCCATGAGAGGCCCGATATCCTATGGGAATGGCACAATGGAGTTGCAGGAGGACATGTTGGAGGAAAATATATAGCACATAAGATACTTCAAGATGGGTTATGGTGGCCAAAGGTATTCAAGGATGCTAAATATTATGCTAGATCTTGCGACATTTTCCAATGAGTAGGGAAGCCATCACACAAAGATGAATTACCTCTTCAGTTGGTTTGAGCATTGCAGGCCTTTGAGAAGTGGGTTGTGAAATTGTTTGGACCAATTAATCTACTCACCAAGCATTCAAAGGCCATATATATCATCACTACAATAGAATATCTCACGCGGTGCGCTGAAGCAGAGGTAGTTCAATATTTTTCAACATATATAACTAATAGATTCATATTTGAGAACATCATTTCCTGATTTGGATGTCCTAGGAGCCTGACTAGTGATCAAGGTAGTCACTTCATCAACAAGACAATCACAACATTGATGAAACAATTCCTCATCCAATAGCATAATAGAAGTACTTATCATGTACAAGCTAATGGAATAGTGGAGGAATTCAACAAGATTTTGGAAAGAGGACTAATGAATGTGTGTTCTGCAAATAGGGAGGACTTGGATGATATAGTTTCATCAGTCTTATGGGATTATAGGACTACTAAAAATAAGATGCATAAATATATACCATTTCAGTTGGTCTATGGTAAGGAAGTTGTTGTACCTGCGTGGTTTATCAACCCTAGTATCTATATAGCACATGCTACTCATATGATAGATAATGAATCAGTTGCGTAAAGGATTTTAGACTTGCAGGAACTTGAGGAAGCAATATTCTTAGTCNTCTATGGTAAGGAAGTTGTTGTACCTGCGTGGTTTATCAACCCTAGTATCTATATAGCACATGCTACTCATATGATAGATAATGAATCAGTTGCGTAAAGGATTTTAGACTTGCAGGAACTTGAGGAAGCAATATTCTTAGTCAATTTTCATCAATCAGTGGAAAACGCTAGGAAAAAAGATTGGCATGACAGAAACATTAAGTCCAATAGGTTTTAGTAAGGGGATAAGGTACTCCTCTATGACAGACATTATCAGAAACATCTAGGAAAGTTGTGCATGCAATGGTTAGGTCCATTTCTAGTTGGTTAAATTTGACAGTCTCGTGCAGTCAAGCTAGCGCCACTGGATGGTATCCTTCGACCAAGGTTGGTGAATGGTGCACACTTGAAGCCCTACATTTACCACACTTAACTGAGGGATGGTTTCTCCATTCCAAGGGAGCTTGTAAAATAATTAGACTTTTCTTTTCTGTTGATTTTTTTTAGTAGATGTAATAATGTTGGAGTGTCCTTAGTAGCGTTGTGACATATGTTTATCAATTTAATTGTTGGGTCTTTTCATACATGCTTAC
>ML794943.1:140427-186552 GCA_009831015.1 Picea engelmannii
AAATCAAAACAATTTTAATAAAATTGAAAAGAAAAATAAGAAATGAAAAGTTAAAAATAACTTTAAATTCTAAACAAATTTAATAACAAACAAAACACAAATTAAAAAAAAATAAAAACTATTTTAAAATAGAAAGCCTATCTAATTCAATTAAAGTCAAAGTACAAAACAAAAAAAAGAAACGAAATAAAATTTACTAAAATTAAAAACAAAAAACAATGTACAAAACAAAAAAAAGAAATGAAATAAAATTTACTAAAATTAAAAACAAAAAACAAAAGTAAAAAAAAATAAATTAAAAGCAATTTTAAAATTGAAATAATAATAAAGTTAAGTAAAAAAAAAATAAAAAAAAATGAAACTTCATTATGTTATTTGGGGTTGTTGGATGTTGTGGATGTTGTGGGAGGCGATGTTTTACATCGCCCCAGCCCCTTATGGGCTAATCCCTATTTCCATGGGACCAGTGCTTGATTTGTTGGGGGTTGAGGTGATGACAAGCATTGCCCCCCACGCTCACCCACCACAATGTATGAATTAAATTTTATTTTCAATTTCATTTTTTTTAATAAAATTTGTATTATTAATAGTTATATTAAAATAATTTTTTTACATAGTCCCCGAGGCGTCAGTGACAGAGTGTGTTGTTAATCCAATCCTTGATGTTAAAGTCACCGATTCTAAACCTAAGGGGACAAAAAATCCAACCATGTTAAGGGTTGGTGTGGCTCAAACCGGGTGCGATCCCCGGGTGATTTTGACAACTTAGATGCCCCCAAGTCGCGGTTTCTTAGCCATAGGTTAGTCCCACATGTCACGGACAAACTAATAAAAAAAAAATTACATATTTTTTTTTAAGGTTTTTAATTATATATTAAGTTTTTTTTTTAGGTTTGTTTAAAGTTTTTTTATAAAAATTTTAATTTCAAGTTTTTATTTTTAAATATATTTTTAAAACTTTTAGGTTTTCTTTTTTATATGTATTTTTTTTTTTTAAATTATATTAAAGTTGGTATTTCATTTTGGTTTTCAGTTTTTTAATAAATTATTTAAATTTTTTACATATTTTTTATTTTTTTTTTAAATAAATTTGGTTTTTCTTATTTTATTTTTTTTCCAAATTTTTTCAGTCTTTTACATATATTTTTGAATTTTTTAGTTTTTGCTTTCCTTTTGTAGGTTTAATTTTCTTTAATAATGTTTTAATTTTTTAATTTAAAAAATAAAAAAATTGTAATCGTTTTAATTTTTTTAACTTAAAAATAAAATAAAAAATTAATTGTTTTTTTTTTCTTTTTAGTTTTTAATTTTCTTTTAAAAAAATAAATTTCTGTTAAATTTTTCTTAAAAAATGTTTTTTTTTTTTTATTTTAGGTTTTAAAAAACCAACTTTCATTTTTTTTTTCTAATTTTTTTTTTCTAATGTTAATTTTAAAAAGTTAAAAAAATAACTTTTAAGCAATGAATTTTTTTCTAATTTTTTTGTTTTCTATTGTTAATTTTAAAAAGTTAAAAAAATATCTTGGATGGAGTGACACATCGAATAGGCAAGACAAGTGGCAACGAGTCAGGCAACGCCATAAATAATGGCCACCGCCTCCCATATCCTCACCATTAAGGATGGAAGGGCACCCACACAGACATAACCAACTGACGAGTCCTCTCAAGCGTGTGAAGAGAATGACACACCAGAGCATTAAGCACTTAGCCTTAATGGCTGGAGTTGTCACAATCACCCTCACCCTTATCAGCTGCCTGGATGGTTATGCGATGCATTTGCAAATTCGACCTATGGAGTGTTGGAGTAGGAACAACCTTCCCGTCAATATCTCAGCCATAGCTCGACTCCTCCACATGCCAAAAGCACGAGGACAGCCTCGCAGAGGCACGACGTGGTATGCCTACGACTCTTGCAGGAAGAGGCAGAAGAAATTTGAACGAGCGTTGGTTCTATCATCTACTCGGAAAACCAGGAAACATGGGAGACCTAGAACGCCTCCCATGGCATACATGGAGGAGACTGCTCCAGATGAACCTATTCAGGATTATCTAGAACATCTCCTTTTCATCGTCTTGGACAATTGGAATCCCCCCACTATTTTTGGGTACGAGACCAAGCTTCCAGCTCCAGGAACCTCACACAGTCGTAGGGAAGACGAACTGGCGAAGGACTTCACAATTTGCTACGTCAAGGAAGAATTGTCAGATAGCGCAGATGAGAAGGATAACCCAACAAGCAGAGCACCTCTAGGGGTAGTGAATCAGCAGAATAGCCAGCCAGCACACCAACTCAATAGAGCGAATGCAGAAATAGAGGGGACTCGTGCTCAAGGGCCAACTCTCCTCTCCACTGTTCAGAAGGAATGGGAGGACAAGCCTCCACACATCAATCCGGGCTATCTCGAACTACTCTTTGAAACGTGAAGCATGGTGGATGACAAAATATTCAGAGCCATTCAAATCAGCCATCACCTCGACATGATGTATGCAACACACTCCAGAGAATCCCCACGCCGATAGTGCCCTACATGCACGCAAGCCTATGCGATTCCAGCAGGCTGGCGAAAGAAGGGTGACACTGACGAGACGACTGGTTAAAAGGTCTTATGAATGTTCATAATTTGAAATTTTCTCTTGTTTCAAACCAGAACTTTAGATCATAGAAATGCTATCTGTAGGATGTTAGAGACTGGACTGAATCTATTGTGGTTGTGCATCCTCGTTTCCTCTGGGCAGGACGACAGCCTCGTAAACTTTTGTTTCTTTGAAAATAGGTGGCATCGTAAGGCTAGTTGTCTCAGTTTCCTTTTTGTAGGTGGGACAATTGGCATTACAACAAGACTTTGTAAACATGTAATCGTAATATAAACAGGATCCTCCTTTTTTACTTAAAAAAAAAAATAGTTAAAAAAATAACTTTTAAGCAATGATTTAGGAGTCGATTTTGAGGTTTTTATCGATGATGGTAGTCAGTGTCAAGGCCACAATTTCAATTAAGTTATGATTTTAACTCCAAAAAACGTTTTGGAGCTACTGGTAGCATCGCTTTTCGATTCAAGGGTCAATTTTAAATTTTTTGTCCACAATGAGAGTAGTTATCAACACAACAGATCTTAATGGGTATGAATTTTGACCACTACAAAAAAAGGGTGGTACAAATAGTGCCACTTTTTGATTTAGGAGTAAAAACAACCACATTGAAAAAACAAGAACTCTAGAGAGTTCTCGTTAAGTTGGTAACTATGTTCTATAAGAAATATAATTAAATTTAACTTTGGGAAGTTCCTTGAAGGAGGAAAGTATTTAATGCCCTATATTTAATAAAAAATATTCAATATTGGAGGAAGGAAATCATAAATGGATTTAAAATAATAATAGGTGATAACAATTTAAGAAAGTAATAAACTAACGAATAAATAATAAAAGTATGATAATAATAACTACCAATCAACTAATATATTATAAAAGAAAGTTATGAAATGAAAGATAAATTACTATTTGTAACTAAGGGAAAATATAACTGAAGAACTAGTAGTGAACTAATATGTTAGAAAGGAAAGTAATGAAAAGGAAAGAGATTACCAATTATAACTAATGGAAAATCTGAATGAAGATAGGTTTAAAAAATTATATGATGACAAGTGGAACCTATGCATGAATCTTTTTGGCATGGATAGATTCTATCTAATGAAGGAAGAGAAGGGAGTGAGGGACCTTTTGGGTGAAGGGAAATCTTTAGTTGAGAAATTAGAGGCAGGCATAGGAGGTTTATTGAGGGCTTGGTGGGCTCTCAATCATATTGATTGAGAGATTGGTTGGGACAAGAGTAATCCTCCACACTTTGTTGCGGACAACTAAATCAAAGATTGGAGTGCAATGATTCTACGTTTTCCACATTTTCAATGAGTTGATATCTATATCATTCAAGTAATACTCTAGAAACTTGCTCTTTCTTATAGATTATACAATTATAATTAATCTATTCTTATTTTATCATCCTTTTTTTTGTAAATAAAGAGAGAGAAACTTGTACTATATCATTATGAGTGTACATTTGTATATCGTTTGGCAGCCACCTGTTCCGCCACATAAGAGAAACTAGAATAGGTGGCTCCAAACGGTGGTATGAATATAATGGTAGAGTTTTAGTTTACAAAAATTGGAGCGAAAGATGAGAATTTTAACAAGAGATTCATTCCCCTTAATTAGCCTAGGGCATACTTATTTCAGAGTCGTCATTCCTATGATGGTTACAAAACTATAAAAAAGAGTAAAAATAAAATCACTATTCATTCTAAAAATGAGAATTGACATGAAAGAGAGACAGGGGTGGGTCGTGTCAAGCCTTTGGGGAACCTGGACGTCCATGGATGGTGTAGGAAATGACGAACTTTTTCTTGTAGGTGGGGCATTTAGCTTGAGAAGGGGTGTCTGAGAGTGCTTCGAACAACAAATCTAATCATTGATGGATGGTTCTTTGGTTGTGTGCTTGCTCATCCTGCCACTGCCGGATGTCAAATAGAAGCTTCAAGTGCTCTGCTATGAGATGAAACGTGTGGTATGAGCCGTCGTCATCACTATCATTGCCTTCTTCAGCACCAACCTTGCTTGTGTCTTTAGCACCATCATTGTCGTCGTTAGCCCCGTCATTACCTTCTTCAACATTGACCTTGCCTATGTCTTTCCCATCTCCTATTAGTTGCCAACTTGGGGGGATTTCCTCCTCCACAATGCAACTCCCTTCCCACCAGCGTGGCTAAAAGTTGTGGGAGGTGGAGGGGATAAGAGTCATGGGGGACCCTTGCAAATGAACCAGGCTCAGGCCAAGCTGAGGAGGAGGCTCAATCTCTTCCACCTTCATGACCGAATGATGAGGTGATGGAAGTGCTTCCTCTTTGGTTGTGTTGGGGAAAGAAGAAGCGAGCTGGGATGGCCGAGGAGGAAGCTCAGTCGGGGATAGGGTTTCTAATTTGGGAATGTGTAAGGGAGGTTGAACTTGATTCTGGGGCAAGGTGGGTGGGTTTTCCTCTTTTGGAATGTGCAAGGTGGATTGAGCTTTACTAGAGGGTTTGTGGGGTTGGTTGAAATGATCTCTCAAGGCTCTTTGAGAAGCTGTGAGATTATTATCTCAAGTGAAGTAATTTGTGTTCCTGGTGGAACGCCTTGGCTTTCCTTTGTCTCAAGGCATGGTGAGAACTAGGGAATGAGGGTGATGATGGTCTGAGGAAATATGGAGGTCGCACTGGAGGTAAGCGAAGAGGCCAGGACGACCAAGAAGCACATAAAAAAGGTGGTAGTTATCAAACATCGGGTGAGAGTAGGCACCTTGGTCAATTTTAATGTCGTTGAGTGCCATTGAAGTCCCTTCCATCACCATTGAAGTCTGACAGGACTAGTTCAAGCATCTAGTACTAGTGGCATGGTTGGAGCGCTCCTCCATGGGCTTCCGCAGGTGCACTGAGTTAATATCCCATATGGTTTATTCCATGGGGATTTAATAGCATTGAGGGTGGCAGCATGGGGTATTAACTCTTACCACTAGGTTCTCCTACCACCTGTCCCCTCTCTCTTTCCATTTTTCACCTCATCCGGGTGATTCTTATTTTATCAGTTAAAGTATGAAAAATTTTGTGTTTAATTTGTGTATAATTTTATACAAGTTAGATTTGATATTCCAATTATTACAATTATCTTAAGTTCTCAAGTGGTAGGGAAAGGAGTTATTTAAGAGGAACTTGTCAAAAGGTTGACATTCATATATAAAGTTTGGGCTTAGTTAGAAATTCATTCATCATTCTACCATTTTGAGCATTGTACTTTCCCACTCTTTCTCTCAGATATGGGGTGTGATATAGTGAGGCATTATAACCTTATTTATTTTTGAACACTCAGAATACTAGGTGGATTTGGGTGAACAATTCTCCTTGGGTTTCCTTGGGGAAGGTTGGATCCCTAGAGAGATAATTTTCTGGGAGAGGTTTCCTTGGGTGTGAGGCTTGGAGGGTGTCTGGAGACTCCATTATAGAAGTTGGAGTTCCTGGAGCCACAAATCCGAGACTCCCTAGCCAACCTAGGTTGGAGCCTTAGAAGGGAAGTGTGACAACCTGAGGGATTATAGTGTAGAGAAGGGGGTTATGATTCCTTGGGTTGTGCAATTTGATGGAGAATGAGAGGTTGTATATTATAATTTTTGTTGGAGTTTGGTACCTTGGCCTAGCCATTGCTTGTGTTGACTATGAGACCTTAGCTGGCTTAGGAAGCCTTTTCCCTAGTGGATTCCTAACCCTAGCTCGAGGGTGAATTATTGTTGAGAGAGATATAAAAGTAGTGTTTGTGGTTGATTTGAATGTACTTGGTCTCCATCCAATTGGTAATTCTATAAAAGAGATAAGTGCTCTTATTACATGCATTGATGTTGTGTAAAATGTCTCCTTTTAAATGTTGAATTCTATTATGATGTGCATGTGTATATTTTTGTATATTATTATGTATTATGCATGAGACTGTATATTATTTGTACTTCATAAGTTTATCATATGTAGGACATATTATCACAAATTGGTTTTTAGAGATCAAACTAGGGGTATAGGAATATTATAGTTGGTTTCAGAGTGTTATTGGACATAACTGATCATGGCATCGAAGTATTTATGAGCAAAGTTAAAGAATTTTAAAAATATATAGTTTATAAAAGGTTGAATTGTTGTGACATCTATAGAGAATTGAGTCTAGGGTGTGTTACAGATGTGGTATCAAAGAAGAAAAATGGAAAAACATATGTAATTACGAAGTACCCCGTACTATCAACAATATACAAAGGGTATTGTGTATGTTACAAGATACTATTTCATGGGCTCTATTTTCAACTCTTTTTTTGGGTCTTCATTATCTCATGTTTTAAATCATATGATGCAATTTATAAGTTAGAGCCACCAACCTCCCTAAAAGGTCGAAACTTATTTGCTAGAGCCACCAAGCTCCCTAAAAGGTCGAAACTTATTTTCTAGAGCCACCATGAGGAGGGCCATGTTGCAATAGATATCATTGAATTTCTCTTCCAACCTCACAAAATATCTCTTCTAGTGCATCTTAAGGATTGTTATTAATGGACTCATCTCCCATGTCTACGGTTCAACAACTTCCTTGTTAAGACAATTCCTAGATTCTACAACTTTCCAGAAATACCCCAAAGAAAACCTGCTCTAATACCAATATGATCTTTAAAATGTTGTGGATATCCCATTGGAATAATTTGTCATAAAAAAGCTTGTAATATTCTAAAGTCTTAAATTAGGAAAACTATTTCCTTAGATTATAGATTAATTATTACTAGCTTAATGCTTGAATTGATCAAATAATAGAAATGAAAATGAAAGAACAATAAACACATTGTCCACACAAATGAACACAATATTATCCTAGAAAACCCAATACTAGAGAAAACCTAGCTAGAAGGTGAAACCTATGCTCTCTTTTCTTTCAAAAAAGAAAGAATTCAAAGGGATAAACTCTTTTCCTATAGCTATAATTGATATTTTATGTGTTGTTTCATCTAATCAAATAATATATTGGCAATAACTATTTTCAAATTTCAATTAAACAAACATTGTTTTTTCAATGGAATATTAAAATCTCCCCCTTAATACTTGATGTAATAATAATATCTCTATTTTACAATAAGTATATCAGGTCTTGCAATAACAAGGGTAGCGGAGCAGTGTAATCTGTCGAACATGTTTGAAATTGGAAAGATGGTGAAATGCAATTTAATGGAGGACTATTCATAAGGTAGAAATATTCCAATGTTGAAGTATTACTAGATTAGTATTCCAATGTTGTAGTATGACTACATTCAGTTTTGTAAATTTTATAGAAAATTATTGTTGAAAATTAGAGTAGAACATTGTCATTTGAATTTTAACTCATTTTGGATTTTGATGCATTTTCCACTTGTTATAAATAATTTTATAAATCAATGTGTTGCAAGGCTCACTTTATTACAATAAATTATTGTTGTTAAAAGAATAAAAAAAAGGAAGAAAGAAATTAAATTTAAAAATAATATTGTGCAATTTGAAGGTGTGATGCAACTTAATTGCACTTCATGGTAAATATTCTAACGAAATAGCCTGATTACATTCAATTTTGCCAATTTTATTTTGTCTTCAATTTTATTGGAACACTGACATTGTATATCACAAAAGACAAAGAAAGTGAAATGTGATTTAATGCACGATTGGCCATAATCTAGAAAACTTCTTCATGGTAAATATTCCAATGTAGCACTATACAAAATATTTGATTTTTTGATAATCAAAGTGCATGAAATGTCCAATATATATATATATATATATATATATATATATATATATATATATATATATATACATTGTGTAATAAGAATATATGTTATATCTTCAAGATAGTTGAAGAAAAGACTATGGTACAATGTTTCTCTTTGGTCTTTATTCAAGTAACATCAACTTTTATCAACCAATTGATTTGAGAAGTAAATCCAGTGCTTCAAGTTTTATTGAGTTGACCTCTTTTTTTCTTCTCCTAATTCAAGATGTAAGACTACGTTGTCTTCATTGACTTTGAATCTACCACGAGTTCAAAGGTCTCATAGCATGTATACAATAGCTGGGTTTTTTTGTAGATATGTATCATATGACATGTCTATTAGGCTAGGTAGTATATCGTGCAGAAGAGGCTCTCTAACAGTGCATGTTGGATGTAGGCCTAGCCAAGAGGAAAGGTTATTTTTGAAGGAAAAAAATGCTAGAGGAAAAGACAACTGGAAGGAAAAGAACCACATGTAAGAGAAGAAGGAAAAGTGTGCATGAAAGGAAGACCTAACGACACTAGGGTTAGGGTTTTTGTAATGCATTGTAATGGCTAGTGAGTCGAGGATATAAATAAGTAGTACTTAGGAGACAAAGGGGGGAGGAGGATTGAGAGGACACACACATAGAAACAGGAAGAGAGAGAGTTGTAAGAACTGTATGAGTCATTAATTTGGTGAGCTAGGGAAGGAGTGAGAGACTCGATCCCGAGGGTTAGATCATAGGCTGAAGAGCCTGGTGTGATCTAGTCAGCCTCGTAGGGATTGAGGAGCATGTGGGAAAGAGGGAGAACTAAGATTTTAACCATGCGCGGTGTGATATATTTATAAACTATAATAAAATATCAAGAGCCAGATCTTTGTGGGCGTAGCTCAAGAGGGGGTGAATCACGGTAACATTGTGTTAATTGAATGAATGAATGCATCTTTATGTTTGATTAATTGATTAATGTTAAATAAATGAAGCCACTAAGTACATCTGGTATTCCACATGCATGCATAGAATGAATGTTATAATTAGATGTTGGATTGAATGAATAAAGTTTACAGTGCACAACCATAGATCTCACTCAGTCTCAAGTTGAAAACACCTGAGTATTACAGCCACCCATAGAGCTATACTGGGTGAGAATACACAATACACTCTGTGTACTTCGTTGCCTTCTGGTTTACTAGAGAGGCCAATAGTTTTAAAGGGATTTTGTTGGGAAGCTTACTAAATCTGAACCAGGGTCAATCTGTGATGATAAATCAGAATCAGAATACCCCATAAATAATCCTCAAGACTAATAGAAGAGTAGATATCCAAACCAACAAATGGTTCTGTTGTCGGTTGTGTGGAAGAAAATGGGACTAAGTATGTGAGATTGGGGGAATACGCCTCAAAAGGATGTCGAATCGAACAGTGAATTGTTGAATACATGAGAATCTAAAAGGGGATGTTGAGATCGTGGAATCAAATGAAAGAAGATATAGAGATCTAGTTGAAGACAAAGGAGCTAGAGTTTCGCATAAAGATAACAAAAATCCAAAGTTAACATCGCACAAATATATAGACAAGTATGTATTCAGTGACTTGCATGAAGTCTTTTTCTGTGATTTCCTGCATATATTACAGGAGTGGATAAAAATATTGAAAGACAACCATCCTACAAATTGGATTAGACAGCCAGAGTGGAATCTTGAAGAGATCGTGTAGCTACAACGAGTTGATAATAAGTTTACACACGTAGTGGATTTCATGTTAGACAACATTGTTGTTGGATTTATCAAAGAGTTTGCAGTAGATACAGTGAAGTCGTACAATGCAGCTGAACAATATTTATTGAAAGGACCTTGAGGTAGGTACATCAGATCATTATATACTTCTATTAAGATATTACTATATAAAAAAGGTATAATGACGATGGATTCAGACAACTAAACTTCCCTGTGTGCATGGGGGAAGGGGGGAAGCACTGATAGGATAGGGAGAGATGGAAGGAGAAGGGGATAAAGGAAAGAAGGAGGATGCCTTGGAGGTAATTATGATGGACGAAGACCGGATCAAGTGGATCATGGAAAAAGATGGAAAGACGCGCAATGGAGTACCCTACTAATATAAGGTAAACACCAAGAAGAGAGTCGTAGCCACAAGGGAAGGCTTGGAAAGTGATGAAGAGGAGGTAGAGGATCTCCAGACTATGGAGCAGATTGAGGAAATATTGCGCGCAACATATGAGAGGAAGACAAGAGGTCCAAGACCATAAATAGAATGCAACACTCCTATCCATATCAGTTTCAGCGTGGAACCCATAAACCCATGTGTGACTAATATACCAAGAAGAACACCACCATTTAGACAACCGAATTTTAGGAGAAGGAAGAAAACATGAAGTAAATCTACACAAGGAACAACAAATGGGGGAGACAGTTCAGGAAGTAGTAGTCAAGTATGAACAACAACTTGGGGAGACAGTTCAGGAAGCAGTAGTCAAGTATCTACACCGCGTGGAGGTAGTAGTTCAACATTCAAGATGGAAGGAAATGATCCCACCATTAGGTTACCAGAATTAAATGAAGAAGCATCGGAGGACCCAGAGAATCACTTGTTTATCTGTGAAAATATATGGGAAGAGAAATAGATCACAGACGAGGAAAATAAATTGGCACAGTTATCTATCACGCTAAGAGATTGCACACTAGATTGGTATATGAGTTTATCTACAAACAATCCACCATGGACAACCAATACGATTGGAGATATCAAAAAGTTGTTGATAAATGAGTTCCAAAAGCCTATTTTAGAGGATCAATACATGAACAAGATGATAGAGATTAGACAGAAACCAGGAGAATATGTATGGGAGATTGACCAGAGATTCAAAACACTGAAGGGAAAGTTAAAATACATCATGATAGATATGAAACATAGCCATCTATTCATCAATTCACTACTACCACACTTGAAGTATCGGTTGCGACAACAAAAGTTTCAGATGCAGGCATAGGATCTATAGGCAGCCCTACAATTGGAAGAAAACCAATATCATAAGACAAATCCATCCATAGAGGATCTCAAGGATGATCTGACGAACTTAACATTCCAGCTAAACCAAAATAAAGGTAAGGAAAAAATAGAAGTCGTTTGGTGTACCACATGTAGGACAGAAGGAAACCATAAGAACGAATGTCCAACATTCGTGCAGTACATGGCAGCAGGAATGCCAAACCCATTACCAATAGGAGGACTCTGGTGTGAGATATGTAAGAGACTAGGTCATGATTCATACCACTACCCAATGATGCATAAGTATCAGACTGTACCAAAGAGCTCGTATTGCAACTTTTGCAAGTCAGTAGGCCATGATGACAAAGATTGCAGAACCATGGACCTTATGAGGGAAAGAACATCAAATGCATATAGGGTGCAAGAAGAAATGATGATCGGGAAAGTTGCACCTCAGTTTAACCAAGTATGAGCCTCGTACAACACTTCACAGTAGCAGTATAACACTGTGCAACAACAATATAATATTGCATAGATGCAGTATAATACCACACAGTATAACCATGTGCCTCAGTATAATGCACCGCGAGGGGATCGAGTTGGCTACAGAGGTGGAGGAAGAGAAAGAGGAGGTTTTGGAAGAGGTAAAGGACCAATGGTATGTCACAATTGTCAAAAACCAAGACACTATGCAAGAGAATTTTCACTTCCACCAGTGACCTGTATGTATTGTCACGCATCACATCATGACACAGAAGAATGTTCGACACTAGTACAGAAGATCCAGGAAAAGAGGAATTAGAAAAATCATAATGCTCAGTGGATTTCAGTAGAAGAAAGGGATGAAAGGAGAAACATCAACATAGTTACATGGGGAGGAGATAAAACAGGAAACAACACAGTAAGACAAGATCCAGTACAACACCAATGGGTGAAGAAGAATGTTGAACCAAAGAATCAATTTGATGCGTAGAATGAGAAGGAGATATTTAAGAAATCTAGAAAAGAATTCATGAAGCAAGACAGTGCATTGACATCAACCACGTAGCACAATAAGGAAGTACCAGAGTACGAAATGCCTCCATCTTTGGATCACACCGAAAAACCATAGCCACTAGGACAAGTACCATTAAACTTTTTTTGCAATCATGTGTTAGACTACTAAATTATCCATCCTCCATTAAACTATTACAAAATATTCTATAAATATGTAGCATAGAATCAGAAGGAAATTTAGAACAAAAAATAGCCAATGACCTACATACAACGAGGAGAAAAAGTACGGAATTCAGGCTAAACTCCAACATTGAAGATTTTAACATGGGAGACATTATACTGGATTTAGGATCCAAAGTCAATGTACTACCCAAGAAGACATGGAAATGTATGGGAGAGCCCACATTAGGATATTCATCTATTCATGTGAAACTATCAAATCAACATAGAGCTCTACCAATTGGAACACTAAAAGGAGTAACAATAGATCTGGATGGAGTACGAACTAAAGCCGACTTTGAAGTAGTCGAGATAGTGGATGGCACAAAACCTTATACAACATTGTTTGGTTTGGATTGGGAGTTTGATAACTAGGACATAATCAACTTAAATACACAAAAGATGACATTTGAGATAGGAGAATACAGAGTCATTTCACCATTGGACCCATCAAAAGGGGAAAGGTTCGTAAATCCTACTTGCTTGGACCTGGAGAAAATTAACTAGTTGTAAAAAACAACTGCATGAGATTAATATTACATAAACCCAACTGCAGAGGAGATACTCAGTTGGTGAAGCATCACCTCATGTGCGTCAAAATCAGAGACGGGCTTATAAAATTGGCAAGAGAGGTTACACGAAGTCTCTACAAGAAGATGTGCAAGAATAGACCGTGCAGTGAGAAGGGTAGGTATGGATATAAGGGAACCTCCCAACTTCCATGGGGTGAATGAATTAGAAGTATTATTAACACAGTATGAATATGAAGTGGTAGAAAATTAGAGTCTCTTAGTACTGTATATAGCACTCAAGGAAACACCTGGAATATGGTGGGGGGTGCACAAAGAAACAGTTAAAAATTGGTACTAATGTAAGCGATTACTACACATTAGGTTTTGCATAGAACAAGGAAGAAACAACTGCAGAAATCTGACAGACAAAGGGAACCAATGAAACACTTGGAGAAGTGAAGAATGTTGTGGAAACTGACACCACTAGAGGATTGGCCTCATCTTTTTGTTCACACATTAGAGTAACTACGAGTTGGACAGTATTATAGTAGAACTTTACAGTCACTTTCTCATTTGTGCATGAGAACCCCAACATAGACGCAACACTTAAACAAATTAGAGTGGTGATATTCATTAAAGAACTGAAAGTTGAACTCATGACAGAAGAACAAGATCAAAACAGACAGACAGTAAAAGAACTATTGTCATCCTACCATGTGCAAGAAGAAGCACCAGATGAAGATGACCCACGTGATATTCAGATTGAGGAAGGTGAACGAGAAAGAGAAGTGGAGGGTCTATTGTTGGAATCATAAGTAATTTTTGCACCGATCAAGGTGAATAAAGTCAACATTGGGATAGTTGAGAACCCCAAAATGGCCAGCATTGGAGACTAATGGAATGAGCAAACAGTGGAAATCATAACAGAGTTACTGCACGAGTACAACGACATGTTCCCAACAATGTTCATCAGAATGAAAGGCATAGCAGGAGATTTAGGAGAAATGAAGATACCGCTCAGAGCTAGGGAAAGGCCAATTAGACAGTGACCATACAGACTAAACCCAATATATAAGAAAAAAGTCAAAGCCGAGATCGATAGGATGTTGGAGGCTAGAATCATACAACCTATAGAAGAGTCTGAATGAATAAGCCCAGTGGTAGTTCAGGAGAAGAAACAAGGGGGGATAAGAGTATGTGTCGAGTTGAGGAAGTTGAATGATACATTCCTACATGACTTTTTCCCTAATCCTTTCAGAGATGAAGTTTTGAAGAACGTAGGAGGACATGAAGCTTATTTATTCACCGATGGATTCTCAAGATACTATCAGATCAACATAGCACCAGAAGACAGATACAATACAAATGTTTCCACATAATGGGGATCCTACCAGCGTACATTCATGTCATTTGGATTGAAGAATGCACCAACAATATTCTATAGAGTAGTGATAGCCGCATTTAAAGAATTTATCCACCAGTTTCTAGAGGTATATCTGGACGACTGGACAGCCCATAGTATGTTGAAATACCATGTAGGAGTGTTGAGAATGATGTTAGAAAGATTCATGCACTACCAGATATCCTTAAATATCAGGAATTGCATATTTAGAACACCTTTTGGGATAATATTGGGCCATATAGTATGAAAGCAAGGCTTTCTAGTAGATCCTACCAAGATTGCAGTAATTGTTAACTTACCACCACCAAGAATAGTCTTCCAATTGAGAGCGACATTGGGACACATAGGATACTAGAGGCAGTTTATAAATGGGCATGCGCAGATCACTACGCCAACGGATAAATTTCTAATAAAATCAAATAAGTTTTAGTGGAATGAGGACTGTCAATGCGGTTTGGACACCATGAAAGAGAATATGGTAACTGCACCAATAATTGTATTCCCTAATTGGGAAAATACGTCCCACTTCCATGTAGATTCATCAACCATATCACTTGGAGTTATACTAGTGCAGCCAGGATTAGGAGAATTGGACCATCCTATAGCATTTGCTAGAAGAAAACTATCAGAATCAGAGCAAAATTATAACACCACAGAAAGGGAAGGCTTAGCGATGGTCTATGCGCTTCAGAAATTCATGAATTATTTATTGGGGAAACATTTCAAGATGTTCAAAAACCATTCAATGCTCAAATACCTAGTCAACAAGACAGTATTGGGGAGGGAGAATTTGTAGATGGTTATTTTTGTTCCAGAAATTTGACTTTGAAGTGATAGTCAAACCAGGGAAGTTTAATACAGGACCTGATCACCTGTCGAGGATCACAAATGGGGAGGAACCTATGAATCTAGAGGAAAACTTTCCCGATGCACAACTATTTTTAGTCCAGGTGGTTGATGAATACTTTGCAGACATCATCCAGTACTTGAGTACAGGGACTGCACCACAAGAATTCAACACTGTGTAGAAGAAAAACCTAGTAGTCAGGGCTGCAGATTATCAATTGATCGAATGACAATTATACAAAATGGGTGCAGATAGCATCTTCGCAAGATGTGTGCTAGAACATGAAAGACAAAGGATCTTATTAGAATCACATGAGGGAATAGCAGGAAGACACTATGCAGGCAAAGCTAATGCACAAAGGGTATTGTGCGTAGGACTATGGTGGCCGACCATTCATAGAGACTCAAAGGAATACTTCCAGAAATGTGATGTATGTTAGAGGGTTGGTAAACTGAATAGAAGGGACGAGATACCCCTGAGACCACAAGTAACCTTGCAGGCATTTGAAAAATGGGCAATAGATTTTGTGGGACCAATTAACCCACCAAAAAAAGGGTAAGAAGAAAGGTACATTATCACTGCGAAAGAATACTTGACAAGACGGGAAGAAGTAGCACCAGTAAAAGATTGCAGCACAGAGACAACATCACACTTCTTCTTTGAGCACGTGATCACTAAATTTGGATGCCCAAGGATTTTGATGAGTGACCATGGCATTCACTTCATTAAAAACACTATTAAGGCTATGACTTAGGAGTTTGAAGTTTATCAACAAAAGTGTACACCATATCATCCTCAAGAAAATGGAATAGTGGAATCCTTTAAAAAAATCATCAAGAATGCACTGACGAAGATCTGCAACGTTAATAGGGACGATTGGGACTTGAAGATACCAACAGTATTGTGGGAGTACAAGACTGCATCCAAAAGTTGACAGGAAAGACACCATTCATATTGGTGTATGGACAAGAAGCAGTGGCGCCATTAGAATTTTTGGTACCTAGTCTGCGTGTAGCAACAATTACAAACATGACATAGCGAGGCATGGTACAGGAAATGATAAATTAACTGTTGATCATGAAGGAATATGTGATACTAGAATGGTTTCACCAAGAAGTACAAAAAGCAAGGGACAAATATTGGCATGAAATACATTTGAAAAGGAAGAATTTCTAGGAAGGAGACTTAGTCTTGGTGTATGATAATAAATCTCTTCAATACCCAGGAAAACTTAGAATGCATTGGCTAGGACCATACAAATTAAAAACTATCATAGATGGGGGAGTTGTATAGTTGAAGGATTTATGAGGAACATAACTCAGAGGGATGATCAATGTGAATCAAATAAAATTGTACAGGGACATTCAACCTCCCAACACTTAAAAAAAACAAAAAACAAACAAAGGGGTTACCACGTCGGACATCAAAAGATAGAAACAAAGGCGTAGCGCACATAAAAGAGAATTAGCACGCGCACTCATAAACACTAGCATGATGGATAAAGTACCAATGGTCACTAAAAGGAAGAAACAACATAAATGGAAGGTATGGAAAATAAGCACCAACATTTATCAAAATTAAATGAAAAGGACAATGGATGGTGCTGAAAAGTCAACAAGAAACATGTGTCTCATTTACTTTTCCCTTAAATAAATTGGACAATAAATATTAATCTATTATCTCATAATTACTTGAAATAATTAACTGAAATGGAAAATCATTTAATTATGGGAAATTCGAGTTCAAAGGTTGGCTAGTAATACATGGAGGTGACTTGAAGTTGTAACAGAGTTATAAGTGTAGTTATGAGAGTTGTGAAGTAGTTTAACTCAGTTAAGTGAGTTAAGCCTAGTTGTACTAGTTGTAACTGAACTTACACTAGTGAGAGTTCAGTGAATTAATTATTAATTAATTCAAATCAGTGAACTCACATGCAACTGAAAATTCACCATGGTTAACTACATGCATGTCAGATCCAGTGGAGACCTTGTTGAGAGAACACGTGAAAGGGATAGTTTAGCTATCAGTTGTGATTTGAGTGAAGTGCACTCATGCAATCACACATGCAATGGATATGCTCATGAGCATGTGAAAACTAGGCAATTCAAATTCATTGTGAGAATTCTATTTGCAGGGATTGTGTAGAGGAGGCAGGTTGTCTGGACACAGAGAATTGGCACATGTATTTGATGAGTTTTTTGTATGAAAGTGTGAGACGATTGTATTGTATTGAGAGCTCTTGAATTAGATTTTTGTATGAGATTTTTTCATGATCCATGATATACATAATATATGATAGTGGATTTTTTATCTTTACGCTTTCTCAAAAAAACTTTTGTGTTATGTGTTCTTGATATTTCAATTTGTGATTGTGGTTTAAATTTCCGCAAGAATATTAGTAGAATCGATTATGTATTTAATAGTGGAATATAATTGTTAGATCAAGAGAATCGTAGGAAATACATTAATTCTATTGAATTTCTACATGGTATCAGAGCCATGCAGCCACAGAAGTGAGGTGTGAAAATAATAGTATTTTCGCAGGTCCCGTCTTTGGCAGGGTGCGAACCTTAGTACTGAAAACTTCGCGCATTTCTGTGAGTAGAAATTCTCACACCCTACTCAAAGGAGAGGTGTGAAATTCATTAAGATTTTCACAGGTTTCTTAAAGGATAGGTGTGAACCTCCCTCACCCCATTGTGCATTACAGTGCGAACTCCCTCTAAGAGTTTCCAGGCTAGACATAGGTGAGGTGTGAACTTCCCTCAGGCTAGACACAAGTGAGGTGCGAACTTCCCTCAGGCTAGACACAAGTGAGGTGCGAACCCCCCAAGGAAAGAGGGATTGCATTAGTTAAGTTTTTGGTTGGATAAAATTCGAATTTCTAGAAGGAATTTCTTGGTGCTACATTTGATTCAAGATTGAAATGTCTTTCAATGGCTTGAGGTTGGAGTATGCACTCAAGGGAAGCTCAAACTACATTGCTTGTAAGGATAGGATGGAGGCAGTACTTGAAGACAATGGATTGAAGGAATACATTGACAAATATGTTCCTAAGCCGGATGCGACAGACATTGCAAATCTTGATGCATGGCAAAATAAAGTGGCAAAGGCGAGGAGGATTCTATTGGAGGGAGTACGAGACCACATTGTCTCAAGTTACCATGGGAAAACCACACCACATGCAATGTGGAAGGTTTTGATGGCTATGTTCCAAAAAAACAGCGACCATAGGAAATTGGCACTCAAAGATAAACTCAGGAAGATCAATATGGAAAAGGGTGACACCATTCCAAAATATCTCACGAAGTTTTTCCAATGTCGAGATGATCTTGGAAGTGTGGGAATAACAGTCGATGATGATGATTTGGTGAGATTGGATCTCCTAGGACTTCCCAAGAGTTGGCAAAGTTATCAAGACTCTGTCAATGGAAGGGAAAAATTGCCAGATTGGGAACGACTATGGTCGGATCTAGTGCAAGAGGATTTCAGGAGTAACACCAGAGATGGATCTTGATCAAAGCGTGATGATGAATAGGATTTTACTTTGACTGCCAATGCAAGGAAAGGGACAGGGAAGAAATTCCATTCAAAATCTGAGTCCAAAGTCAAGAAGCTGGATTTGTCCAAAGTGAAGTGTTTTCACTGTCACGAACATGGGCGTCTTGCTACTAACTATCCGTAGAAGAGGAAGAACAAGATGATTGTTAGAGTTACAACTGGTGAGGATCTTGTCTCGTAATTTGAAATTGACTTTTCTTTTATTGTATGCATGGCATCAAGTGCATTGGGATCAATGTGGTATTTGGATAGTGGCACTTCCTACCACATGACGGGAGATCAAGAGTCTTTCAGTGACTTGGAGGAGAAAGATCTTAGAATGCATATAGAGATGGGAAAAAATGGACGATACAGTGCGTTTGGTATTGGTTCCATTACCTTTCAGAGGGAGTTAGGTAAACCATTTCAATTGAAAAATGTTATGCATGTTCCAGGTCTGAAGAAAAACCTGGTCTCAGTCGCAATGTTGGAGGACAAGGGCTATGACATTGTTTTCAGCAAAGGAAAAGCATTCCTGTGACATAAAGCAACAGGTCATGTCAAGAAGATAGGAATTCTAGTTAAGAATATCTACATGCTGGAGGTAGATGGTTGTGCTACCATGATGAGCAAGGCAGAAAAAGTGGTGAGTCGGGATGAGGACAAATTATGGCACATATGATTGGGCCATCTTCATCATGGAGCCTTGAACATCAGGCAACAAATATCTACTCGAATTCCAAGGGGAACGCTTGCTCAGTTAGATCAGTGCAAGGGATGCACCCTGGGGAAGTATGTAAAGTCCACCTTTCATGAAAAGGAGAATTGTGCTTCGGTGATCATGGAGAGAATTCACACAGATGTGTGTGGACCATTCTCAGTTGCTTCAATAGTAAAACATAGGTATTATGTTATTTTTTTGATGACTTTTCTCGTAAATGTTGGATATTCTTCATGCAGAAGAAGGATCAAACATTATCAAAGTTCTGCGAGTTTAAAGCATTGGTGGAGAAAGAGTCGTGGAAGCAAGTGAAGGCTCTAAGGAGCGATAATGGTGGAGAATACATCTCTAACGAATTCAAAGACTTCTGTAGCAAAGAATGAATTCAAAGAGAACTAATAGTGCCTCATAACCCACAGCAAAATGGGGTCACGGAGAGAAATAACAGAATGATCGTGAGTGCAACATGAGCGATGTTGCATGATCAGGGCCTACCAATGCATTTGTAGGAAGAAGCATGCAATACTGCGGTTTATGTGCAAAATCATTTTCCTCATAGAATAATTGGCATGAGTACACATGAAGAAGCTTTCAATGGTAAGAAACATGATGTTTCTCATTTAAAATTTTTTGGCTCATCTATTTATGTGCATGTGAACAAGGATTCCAGGAAGAAGCTGGAACTGACTACTGAAGTTGGGATATTTGTGGGGTACACAGAAAAACCCCATAATTATCATTTGTATTTGCCTAACAGTAAGATGACTGTTATGCGATGGGATATAAAACTCAATGAGGGGAAAGCCATGTGGTTGTCTCTTGAGAGGGAGCTAGACTTGCATGCAAAAGAGGAATTGTTGGTTCCCAAAGATGAGTCTCAAGATGTGGATCAGCCACATGAGGAGGTTCATGGAGTGGATAAAACCACTCAAGCAGAAACATCCATCAGAAATTGTAGAAATCACACCATGGAAGTTGATAGATTGAGACTAGATGTTGCATAGAATGTAGGAGCCCCTACTTCATAGCGCAGACAGAGACAATCTTCTGATCGATTTACTGGATACATGTCTCTCATGAGCAAATGTATTGTGACTGAACTATCTTCCTTTCAGGAAGCAGTGCAGGATCCCACTTGGGTTGATTCTATGGTAGAGGAGTATGACTCCATTGTCAAAAATAGTGCATGGGAAATTGTCCCAAGACCGGTCGACAAATCAGTGGTGGAGGGTAAGATTTTAATCATTTTTCTTTATGTTGATGATTTCATATCGACTGGTGATGAGAATATGATACACTCATGCAAGGAGGACCTTGCAAAGGATTTCAATATGAAGGATTTGGGCCTTCTTCATTATTTCATTGGATTGGAAATATGGAAGCGAGATGGTGAACTTTTTGTGTCTCAAGGAAAGTATGCAAGGGAGATACTGGGTAAGTTTCACATGGAGGGTTGCAAACCCATGGATAATCCTCTTCCAGGAAACTAGAGGAAAGAGGATGCTACTTCTGGAGAGGTAGTGGATGCTATTGTCTATCGACAGTTAGTGGGTTCGCTAATGTATTTAGTGAATACAAGACTGGACATTTGCTACGCGGTTAACTAGCTAAGTCAAGTAATGGTTAAGTCTACCAAACTCTTTTAGAAGGCACGTAAGCATGTCTTGAGGTATCTGAAGAGAACATTTGAGTATGGATTATGGTACATATAGATGTATGAGGTGAATTTGCATGGCTTCACAGATGCATATTGGGTGGGTAGCCCAACGGACAGAAAGAGCACATCATGGGGGATCTTTAGTATCAGATCCACAATTGTTTCTTGGTATAGCAGGAAACAAAGATCTGTGGCACTTAGTTCAGCGGAAGAAAAATACATGGCGGCGAGTCAAGCTGCATGTGAGGTTGTCTGGATGAGAAAGATCTTGCTTGGTTTGTTTGGTTCTCATTTAGATTCGACAGTGATTCAATGTGATAATCAGATTTGCATTAAACTCTCAATTAATCCCGTGTTTCATGATAGATCTAAGCTTATAGATATCCGATATGATCATCTCAGAGATTGTGTGTAGTGGAAGATCATGTTGCTTCAATACAATCCTATAGAAGATCAGGATGCAGACATTCTGATGAAGGTGCTCACAAGGAGAAAATTCGAATATCATAGAGACGGGATTGGGGTGAAGGATAATCCCTTTCTTGTTGAGAGGGAGTGTTGAAAAGTCAACAAGAAACATGTGGCTAATTTACTTTTCCCTTAAATAAATTGGACAATAAATATTAATCTATTATTTCATAATTACTTAAATAATTAACTGAAATGGAAAATCAGTTAACTATGGGAAATTCGAGTTCAAAGGTTGGTTGGTAAGACATGGAGGTGACTTGAAGTTGTAACAGATTTATAAGTGTTGTTATGAGAGTTGTGAAGTAGTTTAACTCAGTTAAGTGAGTTAAGCCCAGTTGTACTAGTTGTAACTGAACTTACACTAGTGAGAGTTCAGTGAATTAATTATTAATTAATTCAAATCAGTGAACTCACATGCAACTGAAGATTCGCCACGGTTAACTACATGCATGTCAGATCCAGTGGAGACCCAGTTGAGATAACAGGTGAAAGGGACAGTTTGGATTCCATTTGTGATTTGAGTGAAGTGCACACATGAAATGGATATGCTCATGAGCATGTGAAAACTAGGCAATTCAAATTCATTGTGAGAATTTTATTTGCAGGGATTGTGCAGAGGAGGCAGGCTATCTGAACACAGAGAATTGGCACATGTATTTGCTGAGTTTTTTGTATGATAGTGTGAGATGATTGTCTTGTACTAAGAGCTCTTGGATTATATTTTTGTATGAGATTGTTTCACGATCCATGATATACATAATATATGATAGTGGGGTTTTTAGCTTTATGCTTTCCCGAAAAAACTTTTGTGTTATGTGTTCTTGATATTTCACTTTGTGATCGTGGTTTAAATTTCCACAAGAATATTAGTAGAAGTGATTATGTATTTAACGTGGCATATAATTGTTATATCAGGAGAATCATAGGAAATACATTAATTGTATTGAAAATTTCTACAGAAAGGACACCGCATTAATCGCACCAACTGGCGATGGAAAGGGAAATCAATGGAAAGTATGCAGGAAGCGTCAGTTCATTTAAAATGAAATTTGGGTAACATATCCGAGAAGCTTCACATGATTCCTATATAAGTGATCACATGGGATTGGGAAGGTTATTGTGAAATTGAGAAAATCACAGAGCAATATTGGATATAGAGAAGAAAGGGAATTTATAGAGGTTACAGAGCCAATTAAGCTCAACGAATAATATCTCTACCACCATCGCACCACCCAAATTGAGAGAGTCCAGCCATACTTTTAGATGACCTCAAAGAAATGTCAGAGCACCACCAAGGCCAAAGGGAAGTGAACAACAACCACCTCAGCCTCCAGAAGTCGTCAACCTGGATGAAATCCTGTCACCCGATATGAAACCGGGAAGTCCCACACTAGTGGTGGAGGAAAACTAGCAGACCTCACCAGTGGGCATGGACATTCACATGTCAGAAATAGGATAGGGCCAAAAGGCTAAGAACGTAGGCAATCATTCACACACCAAAAACCCTTAAGAATCCCCGAGAGTCAATGGGATGGTCCCAAACTAGGTAGAAACGACCACGCTCGAAAAGTCACACACAACCATGCCAAAACAACCATAGGAGGGCACACTAGAAGATGTCACCGGCCAGACAGAGGAGTATGAAAAAGATAGAAAAATGGAGGCTAGAACCTTGAGTCAGCCACCACAGCGGAAGGGAAAACAACAAGTACCAAGATCATTGTGCAAGCAGGCTGCCACAACCATATTCTTGTCACGCATTCCAGATGTCGTGTGTTTCATGAGAAACATGTTAGGCCACATGGACAAATTGTGGCACTCATATGACGATGTGACTAACACAAACAAGTTTCCAGAGTTTTCCAAGAAATGTTACATGGAAATTGTGGGTATAGGACCCTTTGGTGAACCAATTAACCAACCAAGCTAGTGGGCATCAGGACTGGCCAAAATTGGGATTATAGGCCTATTGGAAATCCCACACTTTGGGAGGGTTCGAGACGCAAATAACTGCGTCAAACAGCTAATGGAAGTCACCCACGGAGGATACATGTGGTTGGAACACGTCATCTCAATAGACATAGATCTCATTGCATACTTCATAGGGTTTCCAACACAGGGGAGACACCTACGTAGTTCCTTGATGACAAGATGAAGGAGAAGGAATTGGCTGAGGAAATGAAGAAGAAGTATGGTACAGAAAGAGGGTCATGCAGAATCATAGTTAAGTGCATTAGTGACACAACCACAAGGATGGCCAAAAATATCATGGCATGCAAGTTACTCACGAAATTTCACAAGGAGGAATTCCATGTCGAGGTTGTTGTAGCTGTAGCACAGTGTGCGGAGGGAAGCACACTCAGCTAGGCCCCATATTTTTTGAATCTGTTCTTGGAAGACTGGAAGGACGCACAGGACCTGGGTACAAAAATTTACTATTCATGTCTACTCATCTTGATCACCTTGGTTGGATGGAAGGATCCTAAGTATTCATTTTTTTCCGCAAGATCCAATCCTTTCCATGCAATGCGATACCTATCATTGGGGTGCACTCCAAACCCCAAGAAAAAAAAGGTGAATGCAGCCTTATTCAAAGGATATTATAACAAACTTCAAGAAAGCATCGTGAACACTTGGTGGATTACACTAGAATTGGTTGCACAGTATCAGGGAATATCCAACTTCAAAGCGACCAAGCATACAATTTGGATCTAAGCACGGAAGGATCCCAACAACCAATGGCTACAACTATGGTACTGCGTCAAGGAAGAGGACATAGAAATGACCATTAGGGATTGGAACGATGACTCGAGGATTCCAGTCCTGAATCAAGAGATTCTCACAGATAAGGAGGTGGAGGCAGAGAAGGAACATACACCTGCAGAGGAAAATATGATGCCCAAGAAGCCAAGGACAGGTCATAACTAGGTGCAACAAAATAAAGGTGGTGCATCCAAGAAAGGCCCTCGGGCGGGGAAGAAGAACAACACCCAGTCACCACAACAACAGGAAAAATGGATTGAGAAAACATAGGGAACCACATCAAGTGCTACTCAGTAGAATCAAGACCAGACCAAGAGTCCAGTCATACAAATGGGGGGTGTGTGCAAGAAATCTAAGGCACATAGAATGACACCAAAATACATGATCATAGAGGACAACTCGAACCTCATACCACAGATGGTCCAAGATTGAATATCAGAGGAATTTGAAGAAGATCAACACCAAAGGGATATGATGCAACATAAGCTCACAGGAATGAGGAAAATCCTTGAGCAAATCACATAAACAGAGAGGGACAACATAGGAATAGAATTAGTCCTAGTTGCATCACAAATAGGATTCGAGGCTAGATCGAGCGAGCAAGAAAATATCCAGATGACAACACAACCAAGTTAGACATTTCACGTCATAACCAATATGTTGTGCATGGATGAAATTGTGGGTTAGACACCCTTGAAGGATTTGGCCCAAATACAGATGGTAATGACACGGATACCAACCAAGGCATTGTATAAACTGCAAGTCAGTGTCGTGAAGGTGGTAGAGTCGCATGCATTCACAGACGCAATGGAATTGCAGCACACAAAGGACAACTGAGAAGAGTTGGAATTGGTGCTCGAGCAAGTCAACATCGATACCAAATATGATAAATACCATGCGGATAGGCTGGAGAAGGGATTGGTCATAGCCTATGAGAAAATTCCAAAGAGCACATAGACAACAAAGCTCACAACGACGCAAAATATTGATCAGATTTTGCAAGTAATCGATCAATATAGGAAAGAGATCGAGCACCTATGGGAACAAATCATACCTACCACTCCCCCAGAGGTGAAGGAGAAAAATAAGAAGGAAGCAATAATGTAGATAGAGGATATGGAGTGACAAGTCCTCTCAGCGGACGACTTGTTTGAGAAGGATACACAACTATGGATGAAGATGGAAGAGGATCAATAGGTCCAGAAGTGGGATCATGAAGAAGAAAGGATAATCACAGCTATCCAGGACCTCAAGTAGAGGTAGAAGACAATTTCGATCATTGACCGTGTCAAAGGAGCACAGGATAAGAAGAAGCTTCAGGTAGAACTCATAGTCACGTAGACATAGAAGGAGCGCTAAGATCAAATGGAACTTCTCCAAGATCAGGAAACAGAGGTCATTGCAAAGGTAGAAGATGCAAAGAATACCATGGAACAAACTCAGGTGGATTGCGCAGAGATGATCATCAATGAGATTGGATTGCAGATATTGGATGCACTTAGGGAGAAGACCTCATAGGCTCAAACATAAGAAAAGGAACTCACAAAGAAGTTCCGGGCTCTCGTAGGAGAGATCGAAGAAGCGCACAAGGTTTAGGTGGCTCGGGATGAGCCACATGTTAGTGTTGGGGGCCTGTTGGATGCAGGCCTAGCTAGGAAGAAAGGCTATTTTGGAGGAAAATCATGTAAGAGGAAAAGACAACTTGAAGGAAAGGAAGCACGTGTAAGAGAAGTAGGTGAAGCGCACATGCAAGGAACACCTAACAATGCTAGGGTTAAAGTTTTTTTAATTCATTTTAATGGTTTGTGAGCCAAGGATATAAATAAGTAGTACTTAGGTGACAAAGGGGGGAGGTAGATAGAGAGGACACACACAGAGAGACATGAAGAGAGAGAGTTGTAAGAACTGTATGAGTCATTAAGATGGTGAGATAGGGAAGGAGTGAGCGACTCGATCCCAAGGGTTAGATCATATGTTGAGGAGCCTAGTGTGATCTAGTCAGGCTCACAAGGATCAAGGAGCCTATGGAAAAGAGGGAGAACTAATATTGTAACCACACGTGGTGTGATGTATTTATAAACTATAATAAAATCTCATGATCCAGATCTTTGTGGATGTAGCCTAGGAGGGGGTGAACCACAGTAACATTGTTTTATGTGAATGAATGATTGCATCTTTATGTCTGATTAATTGATGAATGTTGTATAAATTAAGCCACTAAGTATATATGGTATTCCACATGCATGCTTAGAATGAATTTTATAACTAGATGTTGGATTGAATGAATAAATTTTACAGCGCACAACCACAGATCTCACTCAATCTCAGGTTGTAAACACCTGAGTATTGCAACCACCCATAGAGTTATCTCGGGTGAGACTGTGAAGTACACTCTGTGTACTATGTTTCCTTATGGTTTATGAGAGGGGCCGATATTTTTAAAGGGATTTTGTTGGGAAGCTTACTAAATTTGAACTAGGGTCAATCTGCTATGATAAATCAGAATCAGAATACCCCATAAAGAATCCTCAAGACAAATAGAAGAGTAGATATCAAAACCAACAGTGCATTGTACAATCTTGTTGTCAATGGTTCAGATAATAGCATTGAGGCAATGTTGATATGTGAAATGGAGTCTTTTACTACATTTAAGACAATCAACCATTGCATCTTTTACCAGTGAAGTTGCTCCTATAGGAGAGTTACAAGATGCACAGACAGTATCGAACGATGTTGAATATGCATTTGCAATTGTTAGTGCACCTTCAACCTGTATATAGATTACAAAAGGGGGTAAGTTAAATAGTATATATACATGCATAAAAGTTTAAATTCTCTTGCGTATGAAGTTTGTAAATGAAGTTCTATATGGATAATTACATTTGTTGAACACGTTATTTTTTTAATATCTTCTACAACTTTTGTTCTGAGTTCCATTATGAATGTTAACTGCGTTGTGTGAAACACCTTTTCTTTGTCTCTCATTTTGGTTATATTTTTAAATAACATAATGGGGAATTTTCTTATTTGCAGTTGTTGTTCCATTGAACTAAATAAATGTTCATATGTTTCAAACAATTGAAGTTGTTACATAGAATATTATAGTTTTTATTTAGATGAATTTAATATATATTAGAAATTTAAATATAAAGGAATGAACATTGGAGGTCGTACCATTGCCTTGTCATTGTCTGTGTTCCCATCCTTTATGTGCAACATCTACTGCAATCCGAATTTTATAGCAAGGGTGACGACAACTCCAATGGATCCAATTGGGTACATGTGTATGGTATCTGCAAGTTGCCTAATTGTTGTGTCTGGTATGAAAGTGTATTATTTACAAATTGGAGACAATGTTTCTACGAGACTGGATTCATCTAGTGAGATAATCCAATCACAATCACCATGGTCATAGTTTCTTTTTGGTAGAATTTTAAAATTTGTAATATATATTCAAATGCCAGGTATAACAGTTTTCTCGTGCCTTTGTATAAGGTGTGCAGGTATAGTTAATGTGACTATCATCATGCCATTCTCATTTTTCATATCATCACGGAGAATTTTACGTGATTTATTTACTTTATCCAAATATTTGTTGTAGACAACCATGACTTCTCTAATGAACACTTCCCCAATCCTACGGCTATTCAAGTCCTCTATCGATACAATATTTGAAGGTGTAAATCTGGTCCATTGAAAGGAGATTTCAAGAAAAAAGTGATATGAAGAACATCTTATATTTTTTATTTTTTTTCATAAATTGAGAGTTTTACATGTCTATGTACATAACTTTCAATTTCTTCATGTTGCATAATCGTGGTTGTATCGCTTATGTTTGCAATGTTGGTTGCATTAGTTATAGGCAATGGTATTGCAGGTAACAATATTTCATTTTTACTAAACATAATAATTTGTGAATGGCATTATTAGATGTTGTTCTTAATTTTTCATGTATAAGAGAAATATAGTTTATGAATGTTGAAAGGAAGATAATTTGTGAATATTTACCTTGGCAATTTTTGTTTTTGTGGTGTTTGTGATGCATGATTGATAATACTTTCTTGTCTTGTCCAGGTTCTCTTGTATTGAACATTCAAACACTGTGTATCAAACATATATTATAGAAGAAGTAATTTGACATAGATAAGACAATTTGGTTTGCATATGAATTGTGAATCTACATATGTATATAACTTACTAGGAAGAAGATATTGAATGTGTTATCGTTATGACCATACCTTCTCTTTGAACATTGTTCTTGGATTTCTTCTCCGATGTTGTTTGTAACTTCTTCTTCTTTGTCACTTGTTCTATTTCTTTTGATGTAAAGGTGATGTATAAAATGCAATATAGAATATAAGAATATGAAATATGGAACAGTAACAAATGACATTTGAAAATGAAAATTAATAAAATACATAGAAAGTTGGAAATATGTACATGTTTTTTCCTTCCATGTTTGTAATTGTCCTTATTATCTTTTTAAGCATGGATAATTGGTTTGATGTACTATACATTGAACAAAACAATCAAGGAAAGTGAATAGTTATAAAAATAGATTTTAGGAAGATGCAAATGCATTGAAATTTGCTAATGTATTGTTTTTTTTATATTACCAACATCTAACATCGATATAATACCAACCTTTTGACAGTTGTGACATGATGTTTTTATGCGATACAAAGGAAAGGCGTTTGTAAATGTGTAATAAAGATATAGAAATATGCTTTAGCTCAAAATATGCATAATGATTTAAGTGTATTTTAGACTTCAAGTAGGAGACAAATTGTATGATGATCGGTCCAATATGTATTCAATGTATATATTCTAGAGTTTTCATTCTTTGCATTTGACCAAATATGATCAATGAGCATTTTCTATGCATGGTTTGTTTTTCCTAGAGCATATGGGCATTGTAATTGCACATGTAGTTTTCCAATGTTTTTGTCTTCTCATTACACTGTGACATGTCAATTTGAAGTATCCTAGAATGAATAGGATTTTGATTTGGAAAAAATGACATAATGCTTTTGTGATGGTATTGAATATGTTGGACAAAGTTGCATGTGGTGCAGCATAAATGTTGATTATTGCAAGATGGGATCCATGGAATGTTACTTTAGATATAAGGACCTCTATATATTGGTCTTCGTAGTGCATATTTTCCATTATTGGGACATGTTTTCTTACTAGTGTCATGACTCCATGTTTAGTCCAACTTGATATGCAATTGAAGCTTGAAATTGTTGATTTTGCATAGATAATATCATGTATGTTTTTTGCAAGCATAAAATATCATATTGCATTGTGTCATAGTCATTGAATATGTTATCCATATGTGCATGCAAGCTACATGTGTTTAGTATAAGAATTGAGATGTATGTGCTTGAATTTATGGACTCAAAATCATATGCCAAGTTCCACTTTGCAATTGTTTAGAGGCATTGCATCTTAGTATCAATTTTTTGTTTCACCTTGAAGTTATCCATTTTGAGAGCATTTAGAAAATAAAAGGACTCTATGTTTCTTAGTCGATACAAGGTTGTATATACCAATCCATGGATTCATATCCCATTAGGGTCAAATGCAACACTGTCAAGTGTTAAACCCTGTGACCTATGTATTGTACGTGCACATGCAAGATTGATTGGGAATTGTTTTTGGATCTTCAAATGTCCTAGATTTTTTGTTGTTGATAGTGGTTTTTCTATGTGCAATATGGGTATCCACTCTTTCGAAATGTCCATGGTATATAAGTATGCGAGATTGTTTGTTTAGCGATGTCCAATGTGTGGATAATAGAACTTGATCCACAAGACATCGAATTTGTCTTCTTCTTTTTTGTAGGCTTTCACTATTCCATCTGCACCATTGACTATACCATCTTGTGAATCGTAGTTACATGCATATATTTCAACAAGCATGTTTAATTTTATGACAAGTTGGGAAGACAAGGTTGTTGTATGTTGATGGTATGGTACATTTCCATGGTTTTCTTCCTCCTCATCAATTGCATTGATTAGAAGCTAGTTGCTAGGAATTAATGATAACATATGTTTGTTATGTAGTGTAACATTTTTGTTTTTGTAGAATAAAGAAATGTTGGATCAATTGGGGTAGCTCTCATGAAATTCGTATTGATATATGTCAAATCATTGCTTTCTTGGCCATTTGTTCACATCCTATTCAAAATTGCAATAAATTTATCATTTGTTTGGCGCATTGTAGTATGTAGTTCATAGCACTTCACATTATCTTTCCAAAATTCATATGTTATTGTTTGCATGTTCATGGTAGGTTTTTCGAATATGAGGAAATCTTGTATAGGTTGTGCTTGATAGAGATCACCAAAAAAGATCATATCTATGTTTCCAAAGTACTTTGTCTATATGTGTTTAATGTTTCTTAGTCTATTGTCAATGTTGAATAGGAATCGAATTTCGATTAGAGAAGCTTCATCAATAAAGACAAGTTGTAGTTCTTGATAAATCTTAGACAAGTTGTCTAGCATTTCTTTGCTAAGTGGAAGGAAATGAGACTTGTTGAATGGAATTAGCAATGCAGAGTGGATTGTTGTTCCACCTGCATTACAAGTAGCTTTACCTGTGTATGTCAGTATCGATCCCTTTGGTTTCAAAGGGTCAATTGTATTATGTGCATCATATATTCATATGATAATTTGGAATATCATCTTTGTTGTAAATGTTTTTCATGTACCTTCCCCACCTGTGAGGAACAAGTACAATGGATTTTGGATGTCCATTGATTTTTTTAAGTCAATGTCTTTGATAATTGCTTGTTTTTCTTTATTTAACAATCTTCTAAGTCCATAATATTTTTCATTGTCGAGGAAAAATGTGTGGTATGTGACTTGAAACCCTAGGTTAATTTTTTTTTTTTAAATTTGATTCTCGAGGGCATTTCAAGTCTTGTTGAAAGTCGTATTGTTCACAATGGAATTTAGTTGGTGCTTGCTCTATGAATGTATCATCAATATCCATAGGATTGTAATGCAATTGTTCAATTGCATTTTCGAGGTCACCCCACATTGGATTGATGTTGTATGTAAATTTGGTTTCATTGATTTGTATTGTGTTCGCATGGAAACTGCAAGAAGCTTGCCATGTAGGCAGGTCATGTTTTAATGTATGCTCATTTTTCTCAAATGGAACATATAGAAATAGCCTCTCTCTACAATAATTTTCATTTTCAATGTGTTTGATGTATTTGATGAACCGTATTATATTTTGTTTTTTCCTTTTTGATATGTGTGTACCATTTTTTTGTACTTGGACACAAATTCTACAAGGCAAATGTTGTAAATAGTATGTGGCCACTCAATGTAGTAATCAATAATAGATTGACACATTACATATTCTGAATTATCAGGTTCTTGTTTTAATAGAAAGGGTGGCTTCAACATAAATGTGCATTTATCTATTGGGGATGTGTTTATAAATATAAAATCTCTTGAGCTGCAATTTAGTGGTAGAGAGAGTGCTATGTGAACCATTTGTTGAGAAGACATTTGTTGAATATTAAGTAATGTGTTTCCAAGTGTGTGTATCATTTGAATAGAATCGATTTCACTCCTTTCATGTTCTCTGTGTATTCTTCGAAATTCATTTGTCATAGATTTGTCAAATTTAGTCATCTATCAATTACAATACGATGTTGCAACATATGTGTTGAGCCTGTATTGTGCATCTGTATTTTCATTCCATAAATTTAGCATGTCCTTTTCAAAACCAATGTTCCAAATATGTGAAGGTTTTCATTTAAGGAATATTTTCAGTTGTTTCAATTTACATTATATTAGTTGGATGTATTGATCTCCTGCTAGGTCCATTTCCACTAAGAAGTCTTCAAAGGCCATTTGATTGTCATAGTTTTTTTTCTCTAGAGATGTGAAAAGGGCCCTTGACTTGTGTGATATTATTCATATCTAGTGAGCTTATTGGTTCAAGCACTATTGTTGTTTGCATTGGTGGAATAAGGAAGTTCTATCTGCAATGGGAATTCCTTTGTTTCTTACAACTTCTTGTATGGTAATTCCTATGGAATTTTGCAAGAGATGGATCCAAGTGGTCTATGTCACATGTTATGTATTTTTCCAAGAAATTTTCTATTTTTGAGTTATTGTCCCTTCCATATATTGGGTCATATTCTATCCATAACAGTCCATGTTCATGCTCTCTTCCTCTATTTTGGAACTCTATTACAAAGTAGTAGTCAACTACTTTTCCAAACAATGTTTTGTCGTGACATATAAAATGATTTAGATCATTTATTTTATGTCTATAGTAATGACTACATTTCATTGGATCCTTTCTTATGAGGTAATCAATGTCATTTTCTTCCAATGTTTTAGTGTTCTTTTACTTTCCCATGTTATTATACAACTTAGTCAATGTAGAGACTAATGGAGTCCACTGATGCTCTACGCTTGTGAATGTGATGAAACATTTTGGTGGCCCCAATTTCTGTATCATTGCAAATATATTTTTTTGTATTTGTTGAAGGTAATCAGGAGAAATGCGAATGTTTTTGAAGTCTATGTATCCAATATCAGATTTGAGTATTTTTTCCAAATTTGGTTTGTACTTTACATCTCTTGCTAATTGTGTTCTTCCTCTTAGTTGTCCCTTTCTTATTCATATCCACATGCAAGAGAGTACTTTGTCAATTATTATTCACATTGTTTTGAAAAAAAAAAATGTTGTGTGATATGAGAAATCACCACTAGCATGTAGAGATTACCATTTTACTATTTTTAGGTAACTAAATCTGTTTACAATGTCATTGTCACGTGGATCACCGTAGAATAAGTTTGGAAAGTTCATTTATTTTGCAAATTTGTCCTTGAAAATGCCAAGTGGGTGTTTCCCTTTAGCAGGTGCAACTTCGATGATCTTGTCTTGCAAATCGTAAATGTGTTGTGATTCTATGAATCCATGTACTAATGTTTCAGTTGGTCTTTCATAAGATGATTCAATATCCATATCACTTCCACAATTAGAATTCTCATTGTCTATGCAATTGTGATTGTATTGTTCCAAAACAACACTCCATTTCTTGTTTATAGAGATGTTTTCAGCCTTATATACATATCTAAAACATAATTCTTTAAGTTCTCTCATGAAAATGCTTACACATACTTTTCTGGTCTGGTATGCATTCTTGTATTGCAATCTTGTTTTTAATGCAACTGCAATTGTCATTGTTTCATCCATGAAGTGTTGAAAATTTTGGTAATTTTGGACATCTCTCTTGCAAGGAAGGCATATCTTCTTACTAGAGAATCGTTTTTTAGTTTTTGTTAAGATCACATATTCTTCTTGCACATCTTCAGTGAAGCATCTAATGTTGTGTGAAAAATGAAATTGCTCACAAATTGCACATGTGTTCTTAGGTGTGTCATGTAGATGCTTTAGATATGTTTCTCATGAAGAATTCTTTGTTACATGGACATGCATAGTAGATGTATGCTTTATTTCTCGCTTATGTTCAGTATATGTACACGAAGGTGTATGTTCCATCATAGGATATGTTAATCATGTTCTTTTGGTAACAGACATTGTTGGTTTAATGGGATTTATATGGTGTTCATCTACATGTCTTTTTAGTCGATGTCTGATGGGGAATTGTTACTCACATTTTTTGTTTTCACAGATCATTTTTTTAACTTTGCGACAAGAAAGTGCATGTTTTTTAGTATCATGTGTGATTTTTTTATGGCAAGCCATATCAGAGGTGGAAACAATATTTTGCAGTGACATTTTAGCCTTCCCATGTACAAGATATATATGATGGTGTTTTTCCAAGGCGTGTTCAAAAAGAAATGCATTATTGTTGATACTTGTTGTAATTGATACATCTGCAACTAGATGATGGTCAATCCCATGTGTGTTGTCTTGAACCATTGTAGCTTGGCTACAATGTGCATTGCATATATTATTTAGATTTTCTCTTATTAATGGTTCATAGTGAATATGAAATGTGTTTGTTTCAAATGACAACAAATCCACTATTCGATCACAACTTGAGTGAGTACAGTAGAGGGTTTCAGTGTTATTGCAATGGGAGAACCATACTTGGATATTTACATTGAAAATGATTGATATCCATTGTAAATAGAATGGACCACCCTCTATCTTCCCCTTATGATATGACATTTCCATTTTAACAAGATACCCTTTCCATTCATTGATCATTTATGTACTATGTATGACATTACATGACAAGTGTTGATGTAAACAATGAAATGCATTGGGGTCACTACTTGTAATTGCATTGCAAAATGATTACACAATATAAAGTCTCGGGGATTGTACACTAAAGTATGTTGATATCAAGTAGTAAATTTCTACAAACAGACTATCCCCACAACTAGATGTGTTGGTTATTGTTCTTCTTAATCCATGAGTATGCATCTTATGCATGATAGAATTTCAGCGGCATTCAAGGTCCTTGTACATTTGTGATAGGTTATTATTAGTTTCTTCAAAGTTGCATGTGGATAGTTTTTTGTAACTAAATTGTTCGTAATGACCAGTAGAAGGATTTGCATCATGGAACAAGATGCAATACGGGTCTATATATGCATCTTTGTTGAAATACAGATACTATGTTTTCCTTTTTAGTGACCAAATTGCAATTGGTATGTTCAACCATTGTTATAGCCATCGTAAGGAGAATGTATCTACCCATAGTTCTCTCTCATTTATATTTACATTTGGAGAGGTGGATAGTCTCATTCTGGAAATATATGTGTGTACAACGTGGACTTCATGTAGTTGGTATAGAAAATTAATTTCTATCTCATACTGATACGACACCAATGCCTCTAGGTCACTGGTTTTTAAACAAGACAAGAATTGATCTATTAATCCATTTCTCAATTCAATGGAGGAGTAACGAAAGTGAAATAACGCATGGAATGCATAAAATAAATAGTCCCCATGAATATATGAAAATGCATCCAATCTAAAGAGACCATTGATTTGCAGGACATGGTCAATGTTAATATGTGGAATATACTTCTCTTTAGCTTGATATCTTTCAACATCGACTATTTTTTATATTTCTTAATTTATGGTATTGAAACTAGACTTAACATTTGTTTATGATATTAGAAAAATTTGAATAAAAAGGAAAACAAAAACTCAAAATAGCATACCTTAACTTTGTTATGTCAAGTTTTATTTTATTTTATTGTATAGCTTGCTCTTGAAAGGGTTTTGATCAACATAACTTGTTGTTGGAAAAGAAAGATATGGACATTGAACATTGATTCAAGTTTAACCACCATTCAAGTTTTCACCTTTGCATTGATTATAATCTATTTAACAACGACACAAAATTAAATGAATCAAAGAAAATAACAAAAGACAACAAGTGATAAAAATGTTCCAAAATAAATAAAGAGAGATTACTGGAGAAATATTCAACACACACACAAAAAAGTGGCCAATGGATATCATATAAAAAATAATCTATATTTTATTGTTTCCCCATCTAAAAAGTCAATATGATAAAAAAGAGTGGGTTGCTTGCCAAATGTCAAGCATTAATTGTGATGATAGGAGATGGTCACTTCTTTACAAAGTTAAGTCTTAGATGCCTCTCAAGCATACTAATTGTTGCAAGTTGCAAAGGAACCTTGGATTGCAACTATAGACATAGTTGCAAGGATCTCTTTGTCTTATGTTACAAATAGACATTTATTGTTGATGTATAAAGTTTATTTTATGCACCATAATTTGTTCATGGATGAAAACATTGTTTCATTGTGCTTTCATTTTTATCACTAGTAAGAAAACAAATCATTTCACTATAGTGATACATAACAAATATTCATTTCTCACAATCTAGTTTGATGTTTATGCATTTTACTTTTAAAAAATCTAGATGTGTGGAACTAGTTGCATTGATTTTTTCAGATAAAGAGTAGTTTACCTTTTTTTATGATCAAAACCACTGTGTCTTATCCCATGTATTCAATTTGAAGGTAAAAAAAGTTGTGTTTATATTTAATCAATATATATGATATATTATTTAAATATTATTTTATTGTTTTTTAACAAAAAAAACAAATACCACCTCCGCTTGTGATTCACCCCAAGGTGTAATTATAATATTAACAAGAAAACCAAGGTTTATATAATGTAAATGTGAGGAAATATAGGATAGGCCTCATAAGTAAATAATACAGGTTAGTAGCACTGAAAACTGGCACAAAATTGTCTTATGTCTTTGCAGTTGTTCTAGTTTTCCATGTTTTTAAGCTTGCCAATTTTCCTAGTTTTTCCAAGACTGAGTTATGTCTACCTTTTCCTATTGATTGTTTTTCCCATTTTTTACTGATTTCCCAAGTTGAAGACCATGCAGATTTGTTTCTCCATGCAAATTTTTGCAACATTGGTGAATACATTTTGATGCTATAACACAATTATTACTATAATTAGTTAGAATAATGAAATTTGGGTGTTTCACACTATGGCCCTTAGTTCAACAATTATTTAACAACAATGCTTTGAGATATGAGTTCTCCAGCTAGACAATGTATGATTAGGGTTTATGCAGGATGGAGGGTTTTAATAACTCGCATTATCAATTTCGCGAGATAATAATGTATGTGTTGTAGCAACACATGCTTTGATCATTTTATATTTGTCACAAATCTTGTTGTAAGATTAGCAATTGAGGAGTATGTTCTCGTCTTGATTAAGAGATGGGAAGAAGTGACAAAGAAAGAGGGAAATGGTTAAGTAATCATGACAAAACTAAGAGGAATAAAGACATGCGTAAAAAAATAGTTTTCGCTAAATAATTGATTGGGCATGCCCTGGTGTCGATATGGGCATTACATATTGGATGAGAGGAGAAGGTTTTCATTGAAAGTACTATAATGAAGTTGGAAAAATTATAACAATGGATACTATGAAGAAAACATATTATTATGAAATAAAACTAATATACCATCCATTTGGACTAAGCTATATTATCCCCAACATCGTTTTTTTAATAGAGTGGTGTGATATGTGACATATTTGTTTGTCATCTTGTAATAGACATAGATCATGCATTTCTCCATAGCTAACATTTTGTAATATCCCCAGGCTAAACCCAATTGTAATGTAAATGAAATTGTACTTAAGTTGGTGAGTTGTTTTGATATCATTTTGTATGAACATTTCGTGACATAGTGTCTGCATGTATTGCGCAGTAAAATGAGGAAGTGTGCACATTCCTGAATACCGCGCGCATCAACTTGAGTGCGCACGATTGTGAGGCCAGGGAGACTTTGTGTATATGCTATGTTTTATAGGATGGTGATCCATTTATTATAAGCTAGGATGCTTATGTTTTGATTAGGCCAGAGAGCCTAGATGTTAAAGTCTATTGTGCTTGTTTTTGTACATGTCTCATAATTAATATAAATACATCATTGCGACAAAACAACCACGATAAAAGAGATAGGGGACTAAAATCCACTAGTTAGGGAAAGGAGGGGCTAAGTAAAGGAAAGGGGCTAAGCTAGGGAGCTTAATCCAAAAAGGAATATTATATTAATATTTCTTTAATCATAAAGTATGGATAATTATTTTATTCTAAGTTCTAAAGTTGGGTATAAGTGGACCAAAGTAGCTCCCAACACAACAAGTGTCAAGTTGGAGACATGCATACATATTGTTGGGACTTAGTTCATTTCGAGGGAGATTCTTTTCCATCATTCCATTCATCATCCAACCATGATTCGATGACCATTTTTTAATCACGCAGTCAGTTATCCTTGATACATTCCTATCATTGTACTTGAACCTGTATCAGGAGCCATATCTGTTTGTGTAGATGTTAGCTTGGGAGATGGACTGAAGAAGTGGGTTGTCAGGCTTTTGGAATACTGAAGAGGTGGGTTGTCATGCCCATGAGAAATTTCTCTCTGGATGAGAGAATTGTTGGGGAATTGATTTCCTGAAGGTGCTAAACTATAGTTGCAGGGCTTTGAGACTTCCTGTCCGGCCTATTGTTGAAGCACTGGAAGGGAAGTGGGGCAGCCGAGGGACTGTTGAGAAGAGAAGGGACACACTTCTTGGAGTGGGATAGGCATGTGGGGAATGAGGGACTGTAGGTTGTTAGTTGAGTGATCACCTGAGACAGAGTCTTTCCCATTGTTCATGAGCCTTTATCCTGCTTAGGAATCCCTTTACCCAAGTGGAGTTTAGTCCCAGCTCTGAGGTGACTCACTGTTGAGAGTGATGAATAGTGTGGTATAAGGCTGGGAGTTTCGTGGATAGTCTGCACGCAGTTGGTGACATTCTTGCCAAGATAAGTGCCAATTGGGTGATAAATTTACATGTTGTATTGTTTATTTGCGTGCTTATTTATGGGTTTATCTTATGTGTGTTTATAATTGTCTGAATGTTATGGGTATTTTCTGTATATGTTGCATGCCTATGTTACTGTTATTTCAATGTGAATTCATGCATTTACATAATGTATTTGTCTGTTACGTTTTAAATATAAAGCTTCAGAAAGAGTGTTGTGTGTGTATGTTTTTTAAATGCATGCAGTTAGAAAATTTGTGGCATTTCTCGGCCTTTATCCGTGTGGGGAATGAGGGACTGTAGGTTGTTAGTTGAGTGATCACCTGAGATGGAGTCTTTCCTGTTGTTCATGAGGCTTTAGCCAGGTTAGGAATCCCTTTAGCCGGGTGGAGTTTAGTTCCAGTTCGGGGGTGACTCACTGTTGAGAGTGATGAACAATGTGGTCTAAGGCTAGGAGGTTCATGGATGGTTTGCACGCAGTTGGTGATATTATTACCAAGAAAAGTGCCAATTGGGTGATAAATTTACATGTTGCATTGTTATTTATGTGCTTATTTATGGTTTTATCTTATGTGTGTTTATAACTGTCTGAATGTTATGGGTATTTCTTGTATATGTTGCATGTTTATGTTACTATTATTTCATTGTGAATTCATGGATTTATGTAATGTGTTTTTCTGTTACATTTTCAATATAAGCTTCCACATGAGTGTTGTGTGTGTATGTTTTTAAAATGCATGCAGTTAGAAAATTTATGTGGCAATGCCCGGCCTGCGGGTGGCTGGGGATGTTACAAATTGGTATCAGAGCTAATTAAAGTGTCTGAGTAGTGGCATTTCCAGACCCGTGGGTGGTTGGGGATGTTACACATTTAATGTATCAACATGGAGTGCTAGAAAAACCCTAAATGATAGGAACAATGTTGATTAACTTAAAATATGCAATATAAAATGATTTCAAGAAAACATGTTCTATAGAAAATTGTAATGGAGGGAGGGAGGCAATATAGGTAGTCACAACAATGTGGTTGTGTAATAGACAACGTGGGGAGAGAAGGTGAGAGCGGATGCATGGAAAGATAGTTATCACATGTAGCAAAACCTTGGATTATGTTCTAATCACTGGATGAAAAAATATCAAATGATTGCCTTATTGAAACACACAAGAATGTGGTGATAGAGTTACAAAATGCAGCGATGTGCTAGAACATTGTTGACAATGCATTTTATATTGTCGATGCATCTTCAAGTTGTATATAAATTTGTCGGTGCATCTTCAAGTTGTATATAAATTACAAGACAGAGCAAGATAAACATTATATATACATGTATAAAGTTCATCAAGTTCATAAGTATGTAGATACACCCATATACTTAAGTGTTAAGAACAACAAAGCAAGAGTACTTCGAAGCATGATGGCTTTCCCTATGTGGAAACAATATGTTCATGATGAGTCTCAACCTCATAGTGGATATATTCTTTGTTCCAAACTAAATACATGTTCATTAACCTGTGAGTTTGGATCTTGACTAAGAACATTAATGATATGATTGTTGCAAGTTGGGACTATTGGAAAAATGTGAAAAAACAACTTGGAAATATGCAGTGTAGAAGCATTTACATGTTTTTTAGTAAGATATGCTGCAACAGATTGCAAATCTTTGTGTTATCGGTCCATCCACATAAGGGTCTCTTTTGCTTGCATTCCAACTATACTAAATCTATGTAGTGTGGGGTACCTTAAGTTTCACTTTAGTTTTTTAAGTACAATGGTGAAGTGAATTGGAAAGTTATATATGCATCTATGTTTCCAAAATATGAAATAAGAGAAAAATGAATTTATTGATTTTGAATGTTGACATTTTTTTAATACATTGAAAATCATGTCAATTTCACATAAAAGAAAACATTTCTTAATGATATTGAATGCCCATGCCAATTTCTTTAAAAAAAACTAAAAAACATGATCTATATTCTATTTTGAAATATGTTTTTTTCTCTCTTTAGGTAATCAATCATTACATATTTTATCAATGCACATGCTCCTGTAGTAGAGTTGCAAAATGCATAAACATGTTGAACGGTGTTGAATATGCATTTGTTGTTGCCATTGCACCTTCAACTTGTATATACATTACAAAATGGAGTAAGCTAGACAATATCTATACATGTATAACAGATCTTCATGTTCATGATCATATATAGTCACGCCCATACACCAAAGGGTTAAGGAAAACTTTGCAAGAGTGGTTTGAAGGAGGATGGTTGGCCCTTCCTTCTAGCAATGACCTCATCATAAGTCTTTGCTCCACAATGGTTTTATTCTTATTCACAAAAAGTTGAAGTGTACTCCTAAGTGTACTTGTTCTAGATGCGGTACTTTTCAACCACTTTCTTGGGGTCATGCCTCCTAAATTGTTCTTCTCCAAATCCATATGATAGTAATGTATCCACTTCAACTTGAGCTTGCTTGAGACTAGCAAAAGAGTATGATCCAATCCACAATGGGAGCAAGGGACGAATGTCACCCCAACTCCATGGATAACCGTTTGGTAGGAAATCTCTTGTAGCACCAATTTGTCGATGAAAAAACTTGGGAGAAGATGGGGAGATTTGGTAGCTCCATATATTCTGATGTAAGTACCATGTTCCATTAAATACCAATCTCCAATATTTTTTATTATTGATAGTGCCTTATCTGTCATGCATGGTGTTGTTGATCCAAGTGGATATTAGTGGCCACCCACCTCTTCCAACTAGCTCAAAACAATTTTCTGACAATTTTGGCAATTTACTATTTTTAGCAGCTTTTAACTTCTCAGGCCATTTTGAGGGGAAAAAATAATTTTTTTCGAGATCAAGCTTCTCAATAATAGTCAAAGGCTCTGATTGAGTCCCCAAAATGAATATCCTCTATGATACCTTTCCAACGAGCTATCGTGCACCCCAAATGAAGATCATATGCTAAAGTTACGCCCCCGAGAAGTTGATACACCAAACTATCCAAAATGGGGTCCACAAAATTGTTGGATTTTCATCTTCTGGGGTTAGGGTTTTGGATTTTATTTATGATAAAAAGGCCTTCGGAGCCTCATTGTAAAATCATCTTCTTTTGAATGCGAGTAGCGGACACATCTCTTCTTTGAGATAAGCTACCACCATTCTAGTGAGTCTTTCACTCTGTATTTTTACAATCTTTGTACATTTTTGCTCATTAATAGAAAATTGTGTATTATTGTATCTCTATGTTTATGGTTTCATCTCTGATACATTTATGTTATATTATTGGATATCCAAGATATCTCTATACATTTCTTTATTATATGTCCACTCTCATTTCGTGCCGAAAATAATCTGGATCAGTTGGAGCACAGAAAATGAATTCATATAGAGGTGCAAAGAAGCGATTGCATATATTTTGGTATTAAGTTGTGTACTTATGTTTGTAGTATCCCTCGTCCGAACCCAAATGCAAATGTAATCCAAGTATATTTAAGCTAGTGAGTTGTTTAGACATCATTTTTGTAATACACCTTTCATGGCATGGTGCGCACATATATTGGGCAGTAACGTGATGTAGTGTGCACATTTTTGGATATCATGGGCAGTAACTAAAGAGCGCACAACCTTGAGGTCAGCAGACACCACGTGCAATAAATAAAGAGCGTGCAATATTAAGGTCAGCAAACCTTTATGTATATGATATGCATTGTAGGCTGGTGAGATAGTATTATAAGCTAGAATGCTTATGTTTTGGAATTAGGCCAGAGCACCTAGATGTTAAAGGCCAGTGCGCCTATTTTGTATATGTCTCATGATTAATATAAAATGCATCGATGCACATAGACCGACCACGATAAAAGAGATGGGGGAGTGAACTTCACCAGTTAGGGAAAGGGAGGGCCAAAAGTTAAGGGAATATTATATTAATATTTCCTAAAACATAAAGTATGGATAATTATTTTATCCTAAGTTCTAAAGTTGGGGACAAGTGGACAAAAGTAACTTTCAATATGACAAGTGTCAAGTTGGGGACATGCATTCATACCGTGGGGAAACTTAGCTCATTGGGAGACTTCTCATGGATACCTTACCAGCAACCCGATGACCATTAGTCGCACAATGACTTCCACGAAGAGTTCACAGTGATTCTCCTCTACACTCAGTTATCTAGTCAATGAGTCCATGACCATTTCACTCATACATTCCATTATCCTTGAGACAACCATTTCAACATTTCGAAGCCTGTTTTTGTATCCCTTTTGGTTGTTGTACCTGGTTATCTTGGAGCGGGATTGAAGAAGTGGGTTGTCAGGCCAATGATAAATTCTCTAAGAGAGAGAATTGTTGGGGATTGATTCCTGAAGGTGCTAGACTGCAGCTACAGCATTATGGGACTTCCAGTCTGTCCTATTGTTGAATCCCTGGAAGGGAAGTGGGGAAGTCGAGGGATTGTTGAGTAGAGAAGGGGCACACTTTCTTGGGTGGGACAAACATGTGGGGAATGAGAGGTTGTAGACTGTTAGTTGAGTGAGCACCTGAAACAGAGTCTTTCCTGTTTTCCATGAGCCTTAGCTTGGATAGGAACCCTTTACCTTGGGTGGAGTTTAGTCCCAGCTCGGGGGTGACTCACTGTTGAGACTGATGAACAGTGTAGTATATGGATGGGAGTTTCGTGGATGGTCTGTATGTAGTTGGTGACAATCTTTCCAAGATAAGTACCAATTGTATGATAAAAATAATATGTTGCTTGTTGTTTACATGCTTATGTTACGGTTTATAATATATGTGATTATAATTTCTTATATGTTTATGGGTAATTCTCTATAAATGTTGCATATCTGTAGTTACTATTATTTCAATAGAAAATTCGTATGTTACAAAAAGTAATTGTTTGTTTATGTTTAGATGTAAAGATCCTGCAAGTGTGATGTATGTATATGTCTTAGTTGCATGTAGTTTAAAGAATAAATTTATGTGGCATTTCTCAATTGACTACTGGGTATGCTACTGTATGTTCCGCAGTATGAGAACAAAAGTGTTCCCTAGAGTAGTATGGCTCGGTGGGAAGGTTTGGAATGTTACCAACTGGTGTCATAGCATGAGTGGTTGATCTGGAGTGGCGTACCCCAGCCTGAGGTTGGCCGGGGGAACGTTACAGAATGGTATCAGAGATTTAGTTCAACACTGAGCTTGGATGGGCCAGAGGGGTTCAGTTGAAGCGAATATTCACAGAAGAGTAACTTCAAAGTGACCAGAATTGGAGTCACGGAGTGTCCATGGAAAAAGGTTGGCGTGTTAGTGTGCGCATGGTAAATTTTGGCACCGCGTGGGAAAACGATGGCGTGTCAATGTGTGCGGTAAATTATGGCACGGGGCAGAAGATCATTACATGTAGATGCACATGCTGAATTTAGCCTTGCGCGGTGAGAGCACACATAGTAATGTGCACATGGGGTGCGCAAGTATTTCTTAATGCATAGGATTTTTTTTAGTACATGCATAAGTATGAGTATACGTTTTTTCGCGACGGTGTATTTAGTAGTGTGCATAGATATTTGGGCGCTATGGAATATGTTAAACTTGACATGGTGCATTCATAGGAAAAAATGCATGTGGAATATCGGTGGTACAAAAACTGTGCCTAGTGGATATTGGCGCACAACGCAAGAGTAGTGTACATGAGTTGTCAGTGCGACGAAGAAGAAATGCAGAGTAGATTTAAGTGCGCGGAGAAGCGTTTTACCTTGCAATATTTCTATGCACGATAAATATAAATGAACAGGTCAAGTTAATGTGCGCGAATTTTCTTGGAAGGCAATGCATCTGAGTTTAAATTTCATAATAATAAAAGTAAAAGAAACACATAACCACATCGAAACATTAATTAAAAAGAATTCTGAGTTTTAATCCTTATTTTAATTTCCTCTGATTAAAAAGAATTAAAAAAATATTATAAAAGAAAACAAGATTCATAACATCACTTGATAGAAATTGTAATAAAACAGTCTAAACCTTGTTTCCATATTTATATAATCGTATTAATCACAAAATTACAAAAAGGTGATGACAACAGTTAGCCTATTGTAAAAAGGGTCATTTGAAAAACAAGCCTATCATCTTTTGTAATCTTTACCTCCGCTACTAGCTGTTCAAAATTCATTGAGACATGCTTATCTTAGTTGAAGACATACTTCAACTTAGCGATCTTTGCCTTTAAGGAAGAATCTAACCAGACCGGTTGATTCTCTCCAACACTTTCGGCCGCTTCAGCCATAGATTCCTCCTTCTTATGTCGCTTACTCCTTTTCTTCTTAGCGGCTGGTCTGTTGATGACTAAATCCTTTATAGTGGGTGTTCTCGGTCAATCTGTCAGCAGATGAGAAAAATAGAGACCGCTCTGCATGCCTTGCAGGGTTCACCAAGGCAGAACATCTATAGCAGCAAGAGTGTTAATAGAAAGCAGAAAAATAAAACAGAAAACAATCTAATCTAACAACTGTGAAGCAAATAACGATTCGGAAATAAACAGAAATATCAAACATGAGACAAGGAAGTCCACAATGGTTCCAGGCTTGATCTATTAGGGAAACCAGAGTACACGCTAAGGGCAGGGATAAGGATTCCCTCTCCCTCCAACGGAAGGTCCTTCGAATCTCTCAAGATTGTGCTTTCCTTACAAAACGAGTAGAACTGAAATAAATGGTGAAAGAACTCTGAATTAGGCCGCAGACTGATGGCTTGTCAAAAGGACTGAGCTCTGAATCTGGACAGCATAACTTTGCATGGAATTCTCTACTGAAACAATGAGCCTTCACTGCTATTTATAACATTTTCCAGGCGATCACGTAACTAGCTTCCGGTGTAAACACGGTGCTATTTAGGGTTCACTTAAGCCATTAATTCGCCGAATTCGCAGAACCGACCCTAATCTAGATGTCAAATCATCTCGGTGGAAGGTCCATTGGCGGTCGGGAGGCCGACTTAAAAATTTAATGTGCCGTATTAGCATATGCACGGCTTTTTATGTGGACAGTCGCACGTCGGGCGCTTAAGCGCGCACAACACGTTCTTATCCCGCGCATATGCGCGCACCTTACTGATGTGAAGTGTCTTTCAACTTTTGTATAGTTTTTGACCCTTCTGGAATGCTGTAAACTTCATTCTGTGCCATGAATGACTTCATTGTTGTGTTGATGATGCGGAGTTCTTGTCGCCTTGTGTAGACGAAATTTCAGTGATAACAGATGCCCCCTGATGGATGAGGTTAGGAGCATACGTATAGCCGAAATCCATCAATGTTTCTTCTACTGAGAATGTGGTTGTAAGGGAAA
>ML794943.1:196376-209431 GCA_009831015.1 Picea engelmannii
CCCACCAAATATTGTCTGAACTTGGTCAAGGCATGCATGATTGCCAACATTTCCTTGTCATAAATGGAGTACAACCTCTCAGGTTGACTAAGCTTTCGGCTCTCAAATACAATGGGGTGTCCTCCCTGCATCAAAACTGCATCGATCCCTTCGCCGAATGCGTCACACTCTAGTACAAATGGCAGGGTGAAGTCTGGTAGTGACAACACTGGACAAGTTCTCATGACTTCCTTCATGTGATCAAAGGCTTCCTGTGATTTCTCGGTCCGTATGAAGGCCCCATGCTTGGTAAGATCTATCAGCGATGCTCCAAGCTGAGAAAAACCCCAGACGAATCGCCTGTAATAGCTGCACAGCTCGAAGAAGCTCCTCAATTCTGTCACGTTCTTGGGTGTCGGCCAATCTAGAATGGCCTTGATCTTCTCTTGGTGCACTTGTACCCCCTGTGCACTGATGATGTGGCCTAAGTAAAGTAGCTCTGTCATACCGAACTCACACTTGGAATCTTTGGCATATAATGATTGTGCCTTCATGATGCTCAATACCTCATCCAGGTGCCTCATATGCTCTTGCCATGACCGGCTATAGATCAAGATGTCATCGAACAAAACCAAGACTAATTTCCTTAACTAATCCCTGAATATATGGTTCATGCAAGACTGGAATGTAGCGGGTGCATTGGTTAGCCCAAATGGCATAACCAGGAACTCAAAGTGTCCAAAATGACATCGAAATGTCGTCTTCTCTATGTCCTTCTCTCGGATGTTGATCTGGTGATATCCAGAGTGTAGATCAATTTTTGAGAAAAAAATTGCCCCATGCAGTTCATCCATCAAGTCGTCAATGCGTGGGATAGGGTACCAATTTTTGATGGTTTTCTTGTTCAAGGATCGGTAATCAATGCATATCCTCATGGTGCCATCCTTCTTCAGAACTAAGACAACTGAAGAAGCAAATGGGCTGCTACTCGGTCTGATGTGTCCCATCGCTAACAATTCCTTGATTTCCTTCTCTATCTCATCCTTGAACCTCCTAGGATGACGATAGGGGGGGGTGATGATAGGTTTGGCCCCCTCCTCTAACTCAATGGTGTGCTCAAACCCCCTGTCAGGTGGTCTCCCTGGTGGGATTGCCTCAAAGACCTGCTAATGTTGTCCCAAAAAATTCTTGATCTCTGTGTGGTATTGTTTTCGACCTTTTGAATCCTTTTGAGTAGTGATCAAGCATTCTGTGGCATATGCTACCTCCCCATGTCTAAATATCCTCTCCATCCTCTTGGCTGAAACTTTCCTGGGTGCTCCTGTCGACATACCTCTTAGAACAACCTTCTTCCCATTCTGATCTCTAAATCCCATTTCCAAGGTTTGGTAGTTGGTAGTGATTTTTCCCAAGGTAATCATCCACTGAACTCCTAACACCATATCTGTGTCCGATAGGTCAACCACATAAAATGTGTCTCTCACTGTGTAGTTGCCTAACTTCATCTCTAAGTTTGGAATTCTATCTAGACACTCTACTGTGTGGCCATCTACTACCGTAACATCAAACCCCTCAAACTCCTTTGTCTGAAGTGCCCATCTCAATACTAGTGAAGCGTCGATGAAGTTGTGGGTGGCCCCATCATCTATCAGGGCGATTACACATTGCCCCTGATCTATCAGGGCGATTACGCATTGCCCCTGAATAATCCCTCTGATACGAAGGGTATCATACCTGGGAACACCGGAAAGGGTCGCTATGACTCCTCCCTTTGCTGGTTTCCTCCTATTAGCCTACTCTGGCGACTGTGGGACTACTGGAGGATGGGCTCCTGCCGGTGTCAGTGGTCTACGGGGAAGCTGCTCCTCTGCTGGTGCTGACTCCTCCTCTGAACTAGTGGATCCATTATCTTTATCCTCCTCCTCACTGTCCACACTGTCTGTTGCTACCTCAATATAATGAATCTCTCCCTTGCCCATGCACCTGGGACCCAAGGATCTTTGCAGCTGAAGCAAAGCTTCTTCCTCATAAGATCTCGCCTAGTATCCTCATCCAACTTCTCCTTTCCCTTCCATTCTCTATGGAATGGCTTCCTGTCTTGATCCCTCTGGGGCACAAATGGTTTGGAGAAAGTTTTAGTTTTTGGCACTGAATCTGCCAAATCGCGAGTGCGAAGGATAGCATCCTGCAAAGTGGCAGGCTTGTATGCCTTCACCCATCCTCTTAAAGGCTCTGTGAGTCCTTCTATGAATAGCATGATCAAACTGGGTTCTGATATATCTGTTACTGCCACGGCTACCCGCTAAAACTCTGTAATGAACGCCTCTGCTGTGCCAATTTGTCTCAACTGGGCTAGATCCCTGAAGTGTATCTCGGGATCCTTCCTGTAAAACCTATCCATGAGCCTATATGTAAACTCCCTATAGGAGGTTATGTGACTGTGGCCCAATGTCACCAGTCCATGATACCACCACTCGTGTGCCTCACCCTCCAAGTGTAAGGTTGCGAAATTGATGGCCTCTGTCTTGGCTATCTGGTTGAGCTTGTAATACGTGTCTAGCTTCTGTACCCAAGCTCTGGCGGTGTATTTGGACGATCCATCGAAAGAAGGTATGGTGAGTTTACCAACTTTTCGAATGAAGTCAATGTTAGGCCCCTGCTGCTGCTGCTGCTGCCCTCCCCTCTGTGGCTCTCTAGGACGGTTCCTGAGTCTGAGTCCATAATACTCGACTAGGGTCATGTCCTATTGAAAGTCACGGCCCAAGGCCGCATACTCTCTCCGATACTCTGCAATGTCCTCTGCATGTGTGGCTGGTCTCTGTGCTATCAATATCTGTGCTACTACCGGGGTTGCCCTATGGAAACTCGGAAACAACGGACGTGGAATCCTACTCGCGGAGGTATACGTGCGAGTGGGTGACTGGGGTCTACTGCCTGCCCCTAAGTTCCCATGTGCTGCATGTGGGCCTTGAGTGCCCGGAATATCTACCATAGCCAATCTATCTGCTACCTGAGCAAAAGACTGAGACATGGTCCGTTGTCTAGCTAGCATGTCACTGATAATCTACATGAAGGCTGCATCTGGATCCCCTGGGGCCTTACCATTGCCCTCTGGTCACTCATACCTGTCACCTAGCCTCTTCTCTCCTTCGCGCTTAGCCTCGCGCTCTACTCGTCGCTCTACTTCTCTAAGTGCCTCTTCCTCTTCCTCTAAACTGGGAGGAAAGGGAGGAAAGTTAGGTATGTCCCTACTTCCCCTACGCCGATTGTACGTGACATATTTGTCACCTTCGTGCTCACGGCCATCTGGTTCTTCTGCTGGGTTCATGGTCTTTAGTCACAGGCTGGCAGGACTAAATCTTTGATACCACTGTAATGTTCCTGACTTGGTTGGTCTAGGAAACATTGCTAATGTGTGTGTAGGATCAAAGGTTTACAACATATAAATGTTCATACAAATAATAAATGCGACAAAGGACTGCAAGTTTGTATTATGATATCTCTGTGGATTACAAAAATGGTCGAATACGGCTGAATACTGATAATACTCGACTAGATCAACATACAAAGGATCTTAGCTGGAATATAAATAAGCAACTGTGACTGAATAACAACACTCGGCTAGATCAAAAGACAAAAGAATCTTAGCCAGAATACAAATAAGAAACTGTGACTGAATAACAACACTCTGCTAGATCAAAAGACAAAAGGATCTTAGCCGGAATACAAATAAGCAACTAAAAGATAATACCCGGAATATGGGAGCACTGAAGAATGATGGAAGACCTGGATGATCTTCCCGGTGACTAGGGTGTGTCTTTCAACACTAAAATCAGCCAACTGGTGTCTTCCTCCTAGAATACACTGAACTATCTCTCCTGATATGTGCCTCTTCTCCTCAATGACAAGTCATAATCTGCATAATGATGAATTAGGTCGCTAACCCTTCCTTTATAGTTTTCCAAAACCCTAAATCACTGTTGAAACCCTAATTCACTGTTGACTTCTATTTTTAGCTCATAATGACTTAAAAGCATTGTTAACTCTTGTTAGCTCAATGTCACTTTCCGAATATAACACCTATGACTGGGGTGACCTCTAGTAAAGCGTTCTTAACTCTTGTTATCTCAATGTCACTTTCCGAATATAACATCTGTGACTGGGGTGACCTCTAGTAAAGCGTTGTTAACTCTTGTTAGGTCAATGTCACTTTCCGAATATAACAGCTGTGACTGGAGTGACCTTTAGTAACCCTGTTTACCCCTCTTTGGCCCTGGCTATAGTCTAACGGGGTGGTTTAGACCATTAAGCCTCCTCTTCTAGAGCTCCTATTTGGAAAGGGACATTACATCGATCAAGTCATACCAGTGTAGAGTCCATAGGAATGGAAGAGGAACAAGGGAATTACAGTCATCTAGAGAAGAGTAGAGGGGTGGATGTCCATTTGGTCATGGAAGGAACGAACTCCAATGGACATGGAGAAGAAAGAAATGAAGATATGAATATGGCTAAGACCATTAATAATTTGCAAAAGGATGTCCAAATCCATAAAGTTGATAATGAAAGGCTTATGAAATCCAAAGAGAAGAAGGATGACTTCAACATGAAGCTATTGGAGGGTTTGAACAGGATAGAAAAGAAATTGGTTAAGGAGAGTGGCTCAAGTGAATATGGGAGTCACAAACCTTCAGAGGAGAAAATAAAAGTAAAAAGTGCTAGTAGAAATCACCATCATTCCCAAAGGCATTCCCATAAGAGAGCAGGAAATAGCTCAAGTATATCCCTTTTCATAAGGTATAAGAGATCTGGGGTGGATGTGTTGCGAGGAGATATGAACAAAGTCAAACCTCCTACATTTTATGGTGAGCACAAGAAGGATGAAGATGCAAAAACATGGTTGCTAGGCATGAGGAAGTATTTTCAATTGCATAATTATTCTTCTCATGTGGAAGGTAGAATCGCTATCTATCAACTCAAAGGAAAGGCCTCCATGTGGTGGGATCAAATTGTGCAGGTACAACACATTGTAGAGAAAAGTGTTAGTTGGAGGGAATTCAAGAAGTATTTTGAGAAGAAGTACTTGACTAAGAGATATTATGACAAAAAAATGAAAGAGTTATTTGAACTCAAGCTTGGAAGTATGACCATAGATGAATATGAGAAAAGGTTTCTGGAACTACTGAAGTATGTCTCTTTCATCAAGGATGAGACAGTCAAAATTCAAAGGTATTTAAGTGGACTGCCATCGTTCATCAGTGAAAAAATACAGTATGATGATTCCAAGACATTAGAAGAGACCATAAGGAGAGCTAAATGCCTATATGATCAGTAGAAAGTAATCCCAGCTTTCCAAAGGGATTGGGAAGACAATAAGAAATTCAATGTGGATCAAAGGAAGAAGGGAGCTAAGCCACCATTATTCAAAAATAATCCACAAGGACAGAAAATGCCTAAAGAACCCAGAGCGATTAACACATGGAGTCAAGGGCCAAGACAACCACCTATGCAATGTTGGGGTTGTAAAGGGGACCATAGGTTCATAGATTGTCCTCACAAAGGTGAAAAAGGTAGGGTTGTTCACAATGTATAGTGAGCTGAAACAGTGGAGGATATGGGCAGATATGTGCCAAGGATTTATGTAGCCCTGGACAACAAGTAAGCAGAGTATCAATCCCACATGATTTGAGTGGAAGGTATGATCAACAACCAAACCCTTGCTATTTTAATTGATCAGGAGCTAGTCATATTTATATAGACCCTAATATGGTGGAAAGTTTGCAATTGCCAAGAAGCAATCTTGGGAAATCCTGGTTGGTACAACTGGCTACAGGAGCCAGAAGAAAGGTTAATGAGAGGGTTAAGTCATGCCTCATATACATGAATGGATTGAACACCAAAGAAGATTTGAACATCTTACCTTTAGGTTCCTATGACTGTTTAATTGGGATGGATTGGTTGGACCCACATAATGATCTATTGGATTGTCATAACAAATAATTCACTTGCTTGGATGAAGAAGGGAAAAAAAGGAAAGTACAGGGAATTCCTAGGGCAGTAACCGTTAGAGAAATTTCAACATTGTAGCTGAAGAAATGTTATAGAAGAGGATGCCAAATATTTGCAACCCATATGGAGGAGACACCTAAAGACAAGGTGCCAAATTTGGAGGATTATGCAGTACTGAAAGAGTTTGAAGATGTATTCAAGGAAGTACCAGGACTACCACCAAAGAGAGACATTGATTTTTCTATAAATCTGACACCAAGAGCACCTCCCGTGTCAAAGACTCCTTACAGAATGAGTACACCAGAATTGAAGGAGTTGCAAATGAAGCTTGAAGAACTTATGGAAAAGGGGTATATACACCCAAGTGTATCACCTTGGGGTGCCCCAGTCTTGTTTGTGAAAAATAAAGATGGAACGTTAAGTTTGTGCATTGATTTCAGACAATTGAATAAAGTGATTGTAAAGAACAAGTATCATCTGCCAAGGATCGATGATCTTTTTGATCAATTGAAGGATGCGAAGATATTTTCAAAGATAGATCTCAGATCAAGATACCATCAGGTAAGAATTAAAGAAGAAGATATTAGCAAGACCTCCTTCATGACAAGGTATGGTCATTATGAGTTCATAGTGGTATCATTTGGGTTGTCAAATGCACCAGTTGTTTTCATGTTCTTAATGAATGGTGTTTTCTGAGAATATTTAGACAAGTTTGTCATTGTCTTTTTGGATGAAATTATTATATACTCTAATTCAGAGGAAGAGCATGAACATCATTTGAGGATGGTGTTGCAAGTATTAAGGGAGAATCATATGTATGCCAAATTGATAAAGTGCTCATTTTATCAGAAACAAATTCATTATTTGGGGCATATCATCTCAAAGGATGGGATAGCAGTGGATCCTAAGAAGACAGAATCCATTAGAGAATGGTCAGCACCAAAGAATGTGATAGAGATCAGATCATTCATGGGCCTTGAAAGCTACTACAGGAGATTCATTGGAGAATTATCAAAGATAGCACACCCAATCACTTCCTTACAAAGAAAGGGTATGAAGTTTCAGTGGGCGTTGGACTGTGAAAGGAGTTTCCAACATTTGAAACAATTATTGACAAGTGCTCCAATACTAAAGATTGCAGACCCAAATGAAGATTTCATTGTATGCACAGATGCATGTAATGAAGGACTTGGTCGAGTCCTCGGTCAAAATGGATTTGTGATATGTTATGAATCAAGGACGTTGAAGGAGCATGAAAGAAACTATGCCACTCATGATTTGGAGTTAGCAGCCATAGTGCATGCCCTAAGGAAATGGTCACAGTACCTCATGGGGAAAAGGTTTGAGCTAAGAACATACCACAATGGTTTGAAATATTTATTTGATCAGCCAAATCTAAATGCTAGGCAAAGCAGATGGTTATAATTTCTAAGAGAATATGACTTTGATATAAAGCATATCAAGGGGAAAGAAAATAAAGTGGTTGATGAACTCAGCAAGAGGGTGCATGAACTACGTGCTACAACCATCATCATGTACCAAACTGATGTTAAAAGAAAAATTATGGAGAATGAAAATACAGACCTGCAAAACAAATTATTGATAGCAAAATCATAGCAAGGTAAGACACCACATAAGATGGATATTTATAAGTTGGGAGTAGATGGAATACTACTGTACAAGAATGAAATTTTTGTACCAAATGTCCAAGACTTGAAACGTATAATTTTTCATGAGATGCATAATGTTCCTTATGCAGGGCACCCTGGATATCAAAAAACCATAGTAGTGGTCAAGATCCAATACTTTTGGAGGTATGAAGAGAGATATAGCAGAATACATCGCAAGATGTATGGAATGACAGAAATTTAAAGAAGAACATAGGCACCCAGCAGGATTGCTGCAACCTTTGCCCATTTCTGAATGGAAGTGGGAAGTGGTGACAATGGATTTTATTACGGGATTGCCTAGAACAGGAAAGCTACATGATTTGATTATGGTGGTGGTGGACAAGCTTACAAAATTTTCCCATTTTATTCCACTAAAAACTACTCACAAGGTAGAAGATGTCGTTGATATTTTCATGAAGGAAGTAGCACGATTGCACAGAATTCCTAAAACGATTGTGTCTGTCAGAGACCCAAAATTCACCTCGAATTTCTGGAAATGATTGTTCAAAGGATTCAGAACGAATCTGAACTTTAGTACAGCTTACCATCCTGAGTCTAATGAATAGACAGAGAAGGTGAATATAATGATGGGAGATATGTTGAGAATGTATGTGATGGATAAACCATCAAAATGGGATGACTACCTACATTTAGTAGAATTCGCTTACAATAATGGGTATCAGGCATCATTGAATATGAGCCCATTTGAAGCACTTTATGGCAGAAGGTGCAATACTCTAGTAAGCTAGGATAACCCAACTGATAGAATAGTAGTCGGGCCAGAGTTGCTCAAGGAGATGGAAGACCAAATGTTGAAAATTAAGCAGAATTTGAAAGTTGCCCAAGATAGACAGAAAAGTTATGCTGGTCAAAATAGAATCCACTGAGAATTCAAAGTGGGTGATCATGTTTACTTGATAGTGAAAGCTAATAGGAGTTCCTTAAAGCTGGGAAGTTGTGCCAAGTTGGCAGCCAGATTTTGTGGACCATTTGAAATCCTAGAGAGGATTGGTCCAGTTTCTTATATGATTGCATTGCCTGCATATATGTTTGTTCATAATGTATTCCATGTATCATTGCTAAAGAAATACATACCTAATGCTAATCATGTTATTTATTGTGATGTTATTCAGGTGGAGAAAGAAGGCGCTTTCCAAGTGCATCCAGTGCGCATTTTGGATCGGAAAATCAAACAACTCCAGAATCGAGCCATAGGGATTGTAAAGGTCCAATGGAACTGGTACGGACTTGAAGACGCTACTTGGGAGCATGAGGATGCAATGAGAGCAGAATACCCACATCTTTTTGAAATTTTTTTTGAATTTTTTTTTGTATATCGGTACATCATGCACTGAGGACAATGCATAAATAAGGGGAGGGGATTGTAATATCCCTCGGCTGAACCCAAATGCAAATGTAATCCAAGTATATTTAAGCTAGTGAGATGTTTAGATATCATTTTTGATATACACCTTTCATGTCATGGTGCGCACATATACTGCGTAGTAAAGTGATGTAGTGTGTACATTTCTAGATACCGCTCGTAGTAACTAAAGAGTGCGCAACCTTGACTTCATCAGACACCACGTGCAGTAACTAAAGAGCATGCAATATTAAGGTCAGTGAACCTTTATGTATATGATATGCATTATAGGTTGGTGAGCCAGTATTATAAGTTGGAATGCTTATGTTTTGGAATTAGGCCAGAGCGCCTAGATGTTAAAGGCCATTGCACCTATTTTGTATATGTCTCATGATTAATATAAAATACATCGTTGTGCGTAGACTGACCACAATAAAAGAGATGGGGGAGTGAGCTTCACCAGTTAGGGAAAGGGAGGGCCAAAAGTCAAGGGAATATTATATTAATATTTCCTAAAACATAAAGTATGGATAATTCTTTTATCCTAAGTTCTAAAGTTGGGGACAAGTGGACAAACGTAACTTCTGATATGACAAGTGTCAAGTTGGGGACATGCATTCATATTGTGGGGAAACTTAGCTCATTGGGAGACTTTTCACGGATACCTTACTAGCATCCCGAAGACCATTAGTCGCACAATGACTTCCACGAAGAGTTCATAGTGATTCTCCTCTACACTCAGTTATCCAGTCAATGATTCCATGACCATTTCACTAATACATTCCATTATCCTTGTGACAGCCATTTCACCATTCCGAAGCGTATTTCTGTAGTCCTTTTGGTTCTTGGAGAGGGATTGAAGAAGCAGGTTGTCAAGCCCGTGAGCAATTCTCTGAGCGAGAGAATTTTTGGGGATTGATTCCTGAAGGTGCTAGACTGCAACTACAACGCTCTGAGACTTTCGGCCTGGCCTGTTGCTGAAGCCCTGGAAGGGAAGTGGGGCAGCCGAGGGATTGTTGAGCAGAGAAGGGCACACTTCCTTCGGTGGGAGAGGCATGTGTGGAATGAGAGGTTGTAGGCTGTTAGTTGAGTGAGCACCTAAGACAGAGTCTTTCCTGTTATCCATGAGCCTTAGCCTGGATAGGAACCCTTTACCCTGGGTGGAGTTCAGTCCCATCTCGGGGGTGACTCACTGTTGAGAGTGATGAACAGTGTAGTCTATGGCTGGGAGGTTCGTGGACGGTCTGTACGCAGTTGGTGACAATATTTCCAAGATAAGTACCAGTTGTATGATAAAAATGATATGTTTCTTGTTGTTTACATGCCTATGTTACGATTTATAATATATGTGATTATAATTGCATGTGTGTTTATGGGTATTTCTCTGTAAATGTTGCATATTTGTAGTTACTGTTATTTCAGCATAAAAGTCATATGTTACAGAAAGTAATTGTTTGTTTATGTTTAGATGTAAATATTCTGCGAGCATGCTATATGTATATGTCTTAGTTTCATGTAGTTTAAAGAATAAATTTATGTGGCATTGCTCAGTTGACTACTGGGTGCGATACTGTATGTTCTGCAGTATGGGAATGAAAGTGTTCCCTAGAGTAGCATGGCATGACCGGAAGGCTGGGAATGTTACTGACCGATGTCAGAGCATGAGTGCTTTCTCTGGAGTGGCGTACCCCAGCCTAAGGTTGGCCGAGGGAACATCACAATGTTCCCATAACACCTTATAGTAAATTTGTATCGATGGTTCTATTGGTTGCCATGACCAACCCATATTAGGGTATCGATGTGCCACACACATGATATCCAATAGATATGATGACATGTGAAATTTTGGAAATGCCTCGAGCTCAGTGTCCTTAATAAATTCTTCCATAGTCTATGCTAGGGATTTTGATAATATATCAGCCTAGTTGAATTTTATCCCTTCATTTGTGCAATAATAGATAAGAGGCATTAGTGATAAGGTGAACTTGGAAGCATCTTTCTTTCCATACAATCTTCAAATCATTGCCACTATGTATTGGTAGGGAGTTTTTAGTTCAGTAGTTGGATACTCTCCAATTGCATGTGTTTAAAAACTAGATCTGGCTTGTATGAGATTTTGAACAAGTCATTGGCTTTGTATGGGAACTTATTGATTAGTTCCTCATCCAACTTTACGGATCCCTTTTCCAAATGATAATATATGTCTAGATCAGTTCCTTGGAATGACGCTATGGTATACCCTCTAGCATTGAGTATGTATCTATTTTGCAGGTCCACATGCTCAATAATCCACACAATTTCATCTGCACAAGGGAAAACTACAGGATGAGATGTCACCCTGTGTAGTTATGACCTCCGAATATTCTTGATGATTTGGAGTTCATCTTGGTCTTCAACATCGATGGGAAATTTTTGAATTTTAAACATCTTGAAGAACTCATCCCATTTGAGTGGATATTGTCCTTTCTTGAGGAGACATGTTGTATCACCATACAGTGTCCCTAGGAAATCAAGTTCTTCCTCTGGTTTGATTCTCTTCTTACGTGACGACATCTTTGAATTTGAAACACAGTCATAATCAGTGCTGCATAAAACTAATAACAAAGATGTTGAGAAAGTAAATAGGAAACATTACCTACATGTTCAAATAAATTTAATATATATTTATAAATTTGTAAATATTGGGTATGAGGGGTTTGGGTCATGGTTGCATAGAGAAACCACATTTTGGAAGACTATATAGATATAGTTTTTTTTTGTATTTCCAAATATGCAAATACTCATTCTAAGAGATTTGGGCCATGGTTGGTTAAATGAAATGGAGTTTTGAGTATTAGAGCACATTTTCAACCTATATCTAAAATATCAGTTGAAAAATTAGGTCCAAAAAAAAGAGGTTTAAAAATGCCAAGAACAAATTGCAGGACAAAATTCCATATGGAATTTAAACCTATAGTTAAGGTATGCAAATAATATTTTTTGGATTAGTCCGGGTTAAAAATAAGGCTTTATCCTATGTTATAATTTATCAATACCCATTGTTGATAGCATGAGGCATGTACTTGATTCGATAAAGGTGTCATTCAGATGAAATTTCATAAAAAATGGCTATATTCATTCATGTTGCATATTGAGGGAAAGCGTTTCTCCTACCATTTTTGACTGATTTTAAAATAATTGAGAGAGAGTCAAAAATAGTTTTGTGCCCATAGGTGTCTATTTTTAATTCTCTTCAGCAACGTGCACTAGTCTAAGCCAATGAGTTTATTACGGATGCTATCCATGAATGTGGGGAAGTATCATTTGATTTTCCTACAATTTTTTCCTCATAATAACATTTGTGTATAACATCCCTAATAAACTTGTTGACATCCCTATCTATCTATATATATATATATAACCTAATTCACTACACACTAGGAAAACTACAAACCCAACCTCCAACATTTTTTATTAGTGAAGATAAGATAGTTGGTACTGTTATCCCCGATATCTAGGGATAACTAGGAGACCATGTCTCGAGGCCCACATGGTCCTAGACATGGAGTACGAGAGTAGATTGACTTGAGCATGGCCCTTGAGGGCCCATCTTTTCTTCTTCTCAGCCATACTTGTCCTTTCAGTAGTACCAACCTCCATCACTACCGGCCTGGGCTTGCATCAGAAAAGGCTCTTGCTCCATGAGGTAATTGGTCTGAGGTATCATGGTATGTGTCATATTTGATCATTATAACCTTCTTATGTATGCATGAGATCTCTTTCATTTCAGATAACTGCTTGGATCTTACAATAATCCACTGGACCAATTTTGGGGTAATCAATGGGGTAGCTTAGCAAGTTGGTATTCATGGTTTTTGTTAGCCACCAAAGGGGGTTTGCAGAACCATCGTCCGCTCCCCTCATATTATCACTCTTACATCTTAAAACCCCGCTCATCCATCCCATTCCCCTAGTATGGCCATTAGGATGACCATCCAGGGTGCATCTTGTCTTGTGGGAAGAAGGGGCTAAAGGCCCAGGGGGTAAAAGCAGCTGGT
>ML794943.1:234891-246587 GCA_009831015.1 Picea engelmannii
CTTCATCAGGGTCAAACCAGCTAGGGTTTCAGTCATCCAGTGGGGCACACCATTCAGTGGAGAATTCAGATCTACGGAGTTTGAGAGTGGATTTGGGAATTTGGACATCTGGGTTTTCCTTGCAGTTGTCCGATCTATCATTTGGCATATTTCTCGAGATGATTGGACACTTTTGGTAGTAGGGCAGAATTATTCAGGGCTTCAGCATTCTAGCAGGACGTGGCACTTTCCATCTTGGAGGTTGAGCATTAGTACGACTCAGATCTGCTTGATTTAGTCTTCATTGTGTATCCAGCCTTTGGAGGCTCATTTTGTATTGTCGAGAGCATTTTGTAGAAGCTCATATCTATTGCTTGTACGGCCATATGAGGTTTATGCTAGATCGGCCATCTATTGTATTGATCTTACATTGCTCATAATAAAAGGGTCAGATATTTGCTTGTGCTTCTACATCTTGAATATATTGTGATCTCCATGCGTTGATGAATCTTGTATGCACTTAAAAACTCAATACATTAGTAGTAGTTAGTGATTCCAAGAAAGAATTTGGCTTGGGATCATTACATCAAATACGTGGAATCCTACCTTGTGTCCTCTTAGATCGGACGGCCTAGGATTACTTCGGGTCTTCACCTAGAGTGCATGGATCTCTTCCACATCTCCCCTAAATATGATGGCTATGAATCACTCTAGAACTTTACCTGGAGTTCACAGATTTCCGCCACATCTCCTCTCCTGGTTCGACGACTCAGATTCACTTCGGGTGATCTAATGGCTCAGAGCTATTCCAGCTCTCCGGACTTCAGTGATTTCAAATCTAAAACTCCTACTTCACATTCTTTCAGAATGACTTCGCCCAGAGTTCACAATCATCTGCCATGTGTCCCTTCTGGATCCAACAGTCCATAATCATTTTGGCCTTTGCCACTTTAGCTCTTCGGCTCCTCGGCTCTTTGGCTTTGGCTATTTCAGTTCTCAAAACTAAACCTCCAGCATAACTTCCTCTGGAGCTCACGATCTGGTGACAAGTGTCCCCTCGCAGATCGACAGCTCTCAGCTCTTCGAGTTTCAGTTGTTTCAAGACTTCAACCTCCACCTCCTTCTGGATCTCCTGACCTGTTGACACGTATCCCCTCTGGATCCAACGATCCAAATTTTCCTTCGCAAATCAGAATTTCACGACTGGCGACTTCCAATTCACAACTTCCCTTGCATTCCCGACTTCTGAAATGTTGATATTTTGAAGCTCTCAAATCTGACGGCTTGCGCTCCTCTGGATCTAACAACCACTATCAAGTTGCAAACTCGGCTTTCGCAAGTTCTTGTAATTCTTCCCCTTTGAATTCTCTGATGTGTGAGTCAGTGAAATGTTGATCACTCGCCACAGGTCCCTTCCGATGGACGGTTTCGATGATGACGGGACCTCGCGAATTTGCAAAGCCCTCTCTCATGTGCAACTCCAAAGGGTTAAAACTCATGCATGTTTTTCTAGATCCAACGGTTGTTGGTCCATGCGCTCATATCCGATGGCTAAGATATGGTTCTCCTGTGCTCGTTCCTCCTCCTCTTGGACTTAGATCTAACGATCCAGCTTCTTCTCTACAACTGATCAGATGGTTGTTGTTTTCCTCCTCTTGGGCTTCCAATTTCTCCTGACTTACAAGATTTTGTTAGTGTTCAAAAGGTCTTGGACTTTGAACTTTCTCCCGCAAACCTAACTCCTTTGGGTCTTGCTTATGATTCTGAAAGCGTCATCTCTTATGAGCTTATGGACTCAAAACAAGTCCGACTTCTACACACATTTTATGTTACTCCTCCTAAGCTTGATATCCTCGAAGATTTTTTATCTCCCACACATACCTTGCGTCCTCGCGATTTCGTCAACCTTAGAATCCAAAGGATTTCTTGAACAAGAAATATTTCTCGCCCTCCTGGAGTTCTTCTACTCAATGCACTCCTTGCAAAACTCTTCTTCATAGATTATTCAACAACTTTGTTTCTCCCAAAATTTACACGGAGTTCTTCCGTGCACACTTGCACCGGCTCAATTCCCACTTGACAAGGCTCTATAGAGTTCTCAGTAACTCTGCTTCTCTGTGCTTCTCTCACACAGTTCCTCCTCCAAGGTATTCAATAACTTGTAGGTTCCTATTGATTTTATGATCACTCTGGTGTGCCCTCTTGGCACGTTCTTCCCTGACTCCGTAGAGTTCAAATGTGCACTCCTTGCGCTGGCTACAAAACCTCCAATGTTTTGTTGTGCACTCCTTGCATAGACTAAAGAACCCAGAATGATATATTCAAACTCAAAAAGAGATAGATAAATCTATCTTCCTACTGTAAATGAAAATTATCATACATATACAACATTCATTCATGAAATACATAAACACATGAACAACAATATGCAGGAAAAACTGTTTTTCTATTATCTCTATGTATTTTTATAGATGATTACAAAAACTAAACTGTAACAAACTCCCAATTCTCTATAGCTCTCTCTCAGAACTTCTAAGACCTCCTAAGGCCTCTCTACCCAGACCTCTCTAACAAAATATCTCTTCTTTATAAAGTGAGGGCTCTACGAGCTTATCCTCACCATCACCTCAGTGCTATCGCTATCTCAGATATGGCACCATACTTTTACAGCTACATCACATAAATGAATGTCCAGACCTGACTACGATCTGGACCTACTACAGGTAACCATTTAAAGAAAAATCAACCACTACCTGTACAATGGTATGGCCTGGCATTTACAATCTTACAACACAAAAATCCATATTGGATTATATTTTGAATTTTTAAAATGGGAGGGTCGGTGTCTCTCCCTTTCTCCTTTGAGCATCTGTGTGTTGGCATGCTGGCACATTTGCTGAGGTGGAGCGATGCTCTTACGCCATACTCCCCTTTTAGGAAAAACATGAGCTCTTTCTCATGATCTCCTCTTCTCGAGTGTTGAAATCCACCCAGGTCCCAAATTCTCTTCTGGAGCTGTTCTCTTGCTCCTCTCCATCTATGTTGTTGTTGCTACTTCTTTTTCTTCTTTTGATTCTTCCCTGCTGCTATGGAAGGATCTCTTCTGTTCATCTATCCTTTGTTGATTGTTTCTTCTAATCTCAACATCAGCTTCATCATTTCCTCTATCACCTTGTCCAACTGCTCCAGTGGCTAGCTCTTCTTATACAGTCTTCTTGGCTGCAACTCTTCCTTCTTGTCAATGGGTAGATTTATTCGATATCCCATGTTGTTTTTATTTCCCCTTGTGGCATTGGGTTGACACTCTGCTGCAAACTTCAATTCCATAGTCTCATCACTGAGTTGTTGCTCAGTTTCCTCCTTTGACATATTGATTTCTGTCAGCCCTTCTTGTGTTGGCATATCTCCAACTTCCTCTAATTTCTCCCCTGGATGGTATGCTCCTCCATCTGTCTCTAACTTGACCTGTTGGACGTGCCTACCTCTTTCCAAGGCTTCTAATCCCTGATGCATCTCAACAAAGTCTATGTTGTCTTCTCCCTCTTCTACTACAGGCTCCAATGCTGCAGTCATTTCCTGTTCATCTTCCTAGCTAAAAACATTGAGCAATTTTGTCGAATGCTCTTCTCCTAAATTTTTCATGACTGTCTTTTGGCATCCATCTATTGGTTCTGGATTGTCCAACCAATCCTCCAACATTCTCAATTCTATCTCCCATTGAGTGAGAATATCAACTGTGTGCTCCTCTTTTTCTTTTCCTCGGGCAGATTCGAATACCTTCTCCTTCATCATGAAAGTCATCACTAGTTGTCCTTCCTTTGTTGCTTCACTTTCATCATGTGCACTAGCCTTCACTTCGTTGTTTGGCAGGAAGTCCTTGATCCCTCCAATGATCAAAGTACTACTATGATCCTTCTCTTGAATTGTGAGAGTATTCAACTTCTCATCATATTCGTTCACATGGTATACAAACCCACATGAATCTTTATCCATCAGCACTCCTTACTGGCCTGAACTCACTTCTGAGCTCCTAAGACTTTCAAACAATCTCACTTCTTTCCCCTTACCCACCTAGCAATTTGGGACTTCTCTTCTTCACACCTGGCAGTCTATGAGATCAATCGATCCCATATCATTTCCCACCTGGAAATTTGAACTTTCAGCATTGCTCCCCTCTCTGTATGCAAGACCTTCCATTAATCTCTTTCCATTTCCCACCTGACAACTTGAAAGTCCATTTCTGCCCACCTGGAAGTTTATGAGATCTTCGTCTGATATCACCTCCTCCTCATCATTGAGGTGTCTCCCAACTTCTGGTTCACAGGTGTAAAAAATTTCCTCCTTTGTGTCACTGAGGTTTTCAACATACCTCAGCCACCTACTTAACAGTTGTTGTGATGCAGGAGCATCGTACAAAGCCAAATCATGCGCCTAGTCAAAGGAACAACTGAACGCGCGGATGCAAAAAGAACACATTTTTTTTTATGTAAACGTTTTGAATTTTGAAATCTGAAGACTTAATGTAATAGCTAGGAGAAGTGTACTTACATTTATGACTTGGAGATATGAACAGATCTGGAGAAATTACTCTCATCTGTCGGATGTAATAGGCATTTAAGCCTGTTAATGTAAAGTAGGTAAATATGAATGTCAGATTAGATAGTTTAGAAGCGTAGGAGGGAAAACGGATATAGACACCCTCACCCTTGTATCATAGTAACAATAGATGATAATTCAGAATTCATAAGTTGTAGAGCTATAGCAGAGAGTTGTAGAGAAGAACCCATGTATAGGAACACTTGAGTTAATATATGAAGCTTTGACTCAATTTTCATGGTGTTGTGATGCTTATTGTTTGCATTTGTTAAATGGTATGTTTACAACTGTTTTGTTTCTATGTTATGCATTTATCTCAATGATGTATTGTGTGTATGATTTCATGTTGAATGTATGAATTTTGAGAGAGAAGAAGAATGAGTTTCAATTGTTTCTCTTCATGAGAATTTCTGCAAGGAAGGCAGTGAATGTCCGCAAGGTGTGCGTTGACGAAGGTCTGAGTTTTATCTCATAAATCTCAGGAGAGATACTGTTGTTCTCATACTCGCAGAAGTGCGGGTGAAGAACAGAGCCGTGCAAGGTGTGCGCAGGCTGATTGAGACTTTAGAACTTATCAACCAAGGGGAAAGTTGAAGGACTATTGTTGCAAAGAGTGCACAGGGTCGAAGACTCAAATAACCAAAGGTTATTTGAAAGTTTGTTGCAAGGAGTGGGAGAAGGAATCCTTTTGGAAGGCTTGATTTTGTAAGTGAAAGCTCAGGAGAGATAATGCCTTTGAAGTGTTCAAAGGGAGATAGAGATCGAACCGTCGCATAGAAATTAAGTTCAGGAGGGAGAACACTCAGTCATTGGGAATAAGTCATTGAGTAGTGAATTGGGTGGTCCGAATTCTCCATTGAGAGCTCGTGAAATTGCGAGGACCATAGGATCCAGAGGAGTTGTAAGGTGGTTAGGAATTGGATGAATCCACCACCCTGATATCAAGAATCAACGTGAACTGTTGATCGTGGTTAAATATGAGCCATTGATAAAGTTTCAACCCACATCATTGGCTCATTTCACGAATTCGGGGTTCGTGAGTTTGGAGGGTAGACCAAATTCTTTGGTTTTCGCGAAGTCTCGAGTTGTGAGGAGCAAGGAAGGAGATCCATACTGTTGGATCCAAGTCACGGGAGAACCGTTGGATCAGAGCCTCCACATGGTATCACGTATCGGGGGTTGAAATAATTATTTTCAAGTGCAGAAGTTGCGAAGTGCCGAGCATCGAGGGCTCATGCGAACATGTGGCACATCCATTAGGTGGGGCCATGGGGTTGACAGGTGGCGTAATAACATAGAGCCCAGAGAAAAGTGGAAGCGGGTGATAGGTGGTGGACACACGTCGCCTAGGAAGGAGTCAACCCATTGCCGACTTATCATGTCTCTGGGATTTGCAAAGGAGGAGCACAAGGGCTCAACACTCCAACTCATGAAGTTGTGAGTTGCAAGGGGTGCTAGAGTTAGGCCCTAGCGGTGGTCTCTTATAGAGGCACTAGCGAGGAAGGATCCATACCCGTATCGCATCTTGGGTATCGGAGGTTTGGAGACGAGGGTCTTCAACTCACAAACTCGTGATATTGTGAGTCATGAAAGGCGCTTGCGCTAAGGCCCGGGTTGTGGTCGCGTGGAGACGTAAGGCTTGCGCCTGGTGTTAATTTGCGCAGGGCGAGTTTTCATGAAGGACCTGTGGATCAAATTCGTGAGGTTCCAATAGGGATCCAAAAGAGCTGCTTCAGCTCAAGGTGAATTTAGAATGATCCTGTGCAGATCACGGCCCGAGGGTCAGGGGTCTGCATCAGTTGTGGTATAAGATCCTGATTTTGTCTGTATAATTAAGGCAAAGGGAGCTAGAGGAAAATGAGTATTCTGATATGCACCAAAGTTGGTATCATAGCCTAGAACAAATTCTTTTCTTTCTGTAGCAGAGAAAAGGGAGAAAATTTTACAGCCATGCCACCAAAAAGAAGAGACAGGAAAATACCTGATCCAACAGAGGAAAGAGAAATGCCGAGAAGAAGAGACAGGCAAATACCTAATCCCTCAAGGGAAAGAAACATGAGTGAATTACATGCCAGTCTTGATGCTATGGAGACAGCAAAAAGGCACACAGTTGACGCTGGGGATATTAGCGAGGATGAAAGTGAAACTGAAGTTGGAAACGAAGAAGTTGCAGTCGAAGATGCTGCAGAAGAATGCCTATTCAGGGTTGTTGCAAGGATAGGTGCCAGAGTAAAAATGGACATTCTAGTGTATGAGGAAACTTGGATGTTGAAGAGCTTCTAGACTGGATTAGAGCTCTAGACAAATACTTTGACTATGAGGATGTTGAGGAAGACAAGAAAGTCAAACATGTCGTTACTAGACTTAAAGGGCATGCAACACTATGGTGGGATGAACTACAGGCTGACAGACACTGCAAGGGCAAGCAGAAAATCAAGAGCTGGGATAGAATGGTTGCAAAAATGAAAGCCAGATTCATACCTAGGGATTATCAAATTACTCTGTTTTGAAGGATGCAAAATTTGAGACAGAAGTTGATGTCAGTGAAAGAATACACTGAATAATTCTACAGGATAAACATCAGAGCAGGTCATTGGGAAAGCGATGATGAAAAAGTTGTCAAGTACATGAATGGTCTATGATATGACATTCAAGATGAGATGAGCAAGATGACCATTCGAACTGTGGAAGATGCTTATTAGATGGCTCTGAAAGATGAAGAGAAGCTGAGCCGGAAGCAAGGTCAAAGAGGCTGAGGTAGAAGTCAAAGCAAAGGCAAGACAATTGCCTAGGGAAAAACTCAGAAACCTAAAGAAGAGGAGAAGAAACCTCAAACTCAACCTGAGAGAGGAGGAAGCTCACAAGGAAGGCAGTATGCTGATAGAAATACTTTTCCTCGAGCCAGAGGAAGAGGAAGAGGTAGAGGAGGCGAAGTGAAATGCTTTGTCTGTGGAAAAATCAGACATAAATCCTATGAGTGTCTAGATAAAAAGAAAGATGGTGGTGAAACTCATATTGTCGAAGCTCAAGGACAAAATGTTGAGGCAGAAGATGCTGAGTGCAGAAGATCCTTCATGATGAGGAAAGTTCTCTTGAAGTCAGAGAAGGAAGCAGAGAACCTAGCCCAAAGAAACAGTCTGTTTTAGACTGCTTGCAAAACTAAAGAGAGAGTATGCAAGGTCATAGTGCATAGCGGTAGCACAAACAATATTGTATCTACCAAGATGGTAGAAAAGATGGAGCTGGAGACTATTGTACATCCAAGCCCATACAGAGTTTCGCGGCTACAAAAAGGACATCAGGTAAATGTCAATAAACAATGTTTAGTTGAATTTAAAATAGGAGGATATAAAGATGAAATAGTATGTGATGTCATTTCCATGGATGTTTGTCATCTATTGTTGGGTAGACCATGGCAATATGACAGAAGTGTGGTTCATGATGGGAGAAAGAACACATACACTCTGGAGAAAAATGGTAGGACGCACATGTTGCTGCCGATTAAGGATAAAGAGGTGAAAACAGAGACAAACAACACTGTACTTCTCATGAGTGGGAAGGAACATTTTAATGAGGTTAAGAAGAAGGAAGACACACAATTTTTTGTGGTTAGGAAGCCCAAAATTGTTTTGACCAGTACGAGAATAGATGATTTACCAGAAGAAATCCAGGAGTTGCTGGAAGAGTTTGTTGATATAGTAGTGGACGACCTAGCTTGTTCGTTGCCACCTATCAAGAGTATAAGCCATCATATCGATATTATACCTGGAGCCATTTTGTTGAACAAAGCCACGTATAGGTTGATGTCGCAGGAAAATGAAGAAGTTAAGAGACAGGTCTAGGACTTAATGGACAAAGGATTGATTCGAGAAAGCTTGAGTCCATGCGTTGTTTCGACAGTGCTTAGCCCAAAGAAAGATGGAGGCTGGAGAATGTGTACAAACTCAAGGGAAATCAATAATATTACCATCAGATATAGATTTCCATTGCCAAGGATGGACGACTTGATGAATTGCTTGAGTGGAGCAAAGTTTTTTTCAAAGATTGATTTGAAAAGCGGATATCATCAAATTAGAATGAGAGAAGGTGATGAATGGAAGACAACATTCAAGATGAATGAAGGGTTGTATGAATGGCTTGTCATGCCATTTGGCTTAACGAATGCACCCAATACTTTCATGAGGTTGATGAACGAAGTCCTGAACGATTTCGTAGGGAAATTCATCATTGTATATCTTGACGATATATTAATTTTCAGCAAGACAGAAGCAGGACACTTAAAGCATCTAGTTGCAGTAATGAGAAGATTACAACAGGAGAAATTGATGATTAATATGAAGAAATTGTCATTTATGAGGACATAACTCATTTATTTGGGTTTTGTTATCTCTGCAAATGAACTGAAAATGGATCCAAAAAAGATAGAGGTGATTAAGGATTGGCCATCACTAAAGAGTGTATTTGAAGTACGCAGCTTCCATGGTTTGGCTAGCTTCTACAGGAAATTTATCCGAAACTTCAGTGGAATTAGCGCACCAATGACGAATACGGTGAAGAAGAGACATAAATATTTTCACTCGACGGAGGAAGCAGAGAAGAGTTTCAATCTGTTGAAGAAGAAGATCATTGAGCAACCAATTCTAGTTTTTCCAGATTTCAGCAAGACATTCCAGGTTAGGTGTGACACGAGTGGATTTGCAATTGGAGTAGTCTTAAGCCAAGATGATAGGTCCGTCGCATATTTCAGTGAAAAATTAAATGAAGCAAAGATCAAGTACTCCACATATGACAACGAATTATATGTAGTCATACAAGCACTGAAGAAATGGAAACATTATTTGGTTCCCAAGGAGTTTTCTTTGTACAGTGATAATCACGCTTTGCAATTCGTGACTTGACAGGAGAAGTTGAACCAAAAGCATGCTAAATGGGTTGAATTCATGCAAAATTTTACTTTTGTGACTAAGCATATTTCTGGAACTGCTAACAAAGTTGTTGATGCTTTGAGAAAGAAATGTTTGCTTATGCAGGAATTTAGAGTCAAGACTTTGGGTTTTGATAACCTCAAAGAAATGTACATGGATGATCCAGATTTTAAGGAGGCATATGAGGCATCTGAGAATCCAATTCTCAGAGATAGAAGTCAATGGACTGAATAGATGATCCAGGATGGATTATTGTTCAGGGAAAATCCGCTATGTATTCCAAAATGCTCCATGGGGGAGAATTTGCTAAAGGAAAAACATAGTGGAGGATTGGCCGGACATTTTGGTCATGACAAGACGTTCTCAAAGCTGAATGGCTCATATTAACGGCCAAGGATGAGGGAAGATGTTAAGAAATTTGTGGACAGGTGCAGAATTTGTTAGCACACGAAGGGAAAAAGGAAGAACACAGGGTTATACGAACCATTACCCATACCTGAAAGGTCGTGGGATGCAGTGAGCATGGATTTTGTATTGGGACTTCCAAGGACACAAAGAGGATGTGATTTGATCTTTGTGATAGTCGACAAATTTTCAAAGATGACACATTTCATACTATGCCAGAAAACCAACGACGCAACTCATATTGCGAATCTGTTTTTCAAGGAAGTCGTCAGACTTCATGGATTGCCAAGGAGCATCGTTTCTGATCGAGATACCAAGTTCGTAGGACATTTCTGGAGGACCTTATGGAAGAAGTTGGGGACAAGTTTGTCTTTTAGCTGAACGTATCATCCTCAGACGGATCGACAGACAAAGGTCGTAAATAGGAGCTTGGGAGATATGCTGAGGAGCTTAGTGACTGAACACCACAGTCAGTGGGATCACATTCTGCCACAGGCGGAATTCACATACAATGATTCACTCAATAGAAGCACAGGGCAGAGTCCATTCCAGATTGTATATGGAATGCATCCAAGAGGAGTTTCTGAATTGAAAGATTCAGAACAAAATGAATTCAGGAGTGCTAGTGCAAAGGACTTTGCAGAAGGAATGAAGGAGCTCCACAGCCGAATCAAGTAGCGATTGCAAAGTTCAAGTCAAGAATACAAGCAGAGAGCAGATCAACACAGGTGAGAACTTCAATTTGAAGTTGGTGATTTGATTCTTGCGCATTTGAGGAAGGAGAGTTTCCCAAGGGGAACGTATAATAAGCTGAAGATGAAAAAGATTGGACCGTGCAAGGTCATAAGGAAATTTGGGGCAAACGCATTTGAGATTGAATTACCCAATGGGGTCGAAATCTCACCGATATTCAATGTCGTAGATTTGTACCCTTACAAAACTAAAGAAGAAGGAGCAGAAGATGAGTAGAAATAAATTCAATGGACAAAACAAATGTCTATAGATGAAAAGCCACAGATGGAAGGCATAATTGACAAGAGGATTAATAGAAAGACCAGGAGGAAAGAGTATTTTGAATACTTGGTCAAGTTGAAAGGACATCCAGTTGAAGATGCCAGTTGGGAGGATGAAGCAGAAAAGGAAGAGTAGTGGTTTTTCAAGGGGTGCATCAAAATATGGGGGAGTATCCAGGTATGCATTTGATTTGAATAATTTTATGAACTGTTTTGTAAAATATTGAGACCTACAACTGAAAATTAAACTGAATGGTACACTATGGAGAGCTAAGGATGAGAAGATGAAGACTGGTGCAAAGGAGAGATACCAGGATGGAGTCTTCATTTACCAATTTTTCTCAAGGTAATGACCCTAACTACTTAAATTTAGATTTTAAGTGGATTCATATCTACGATTCATTTCAAGATATTAGTAGAGATTGAATGTTAAAGATCTACATATAATAATTTTAAACAATTTAAAAATCTTCCCTTAAAGAATATCTTCATAGAAACTCGAAAGAAATAAACGTTCCTTAAGAAAAACACAGAAATAAACTAGAATATCTTCATACAAACGTTCCTTAAGAAAAACATAGAAATAATGCTACAAAGACATTGCGAGTATACAAGATCAGATTCATGAGACATGCAAACGATGGAAAGATTGATGATTGGGCTCCAACAGATTGGATTATTCACGCAATAAGTGAAGAGAACTCATTGTTGCCACTATCATTATTCTGGTCTAGAGATTTAACCACCATCAAGTGTTCACAACCTTTATCTGATTTCT
>ML794943.1:246678-274527 GCA_009831015.1 Picea engelmannii
ATATAAGGACATGTTTGACATGCCTCCCACAACTTAACCGGGTAGGAATACCAGAAACCACCCTAATTAATCAATACTAAGGTTGGAAAGCATAACAACATTTCCAAACAGCTAGATCAACATTTATTTTCAAACTTTGGACATAGTGTCTCGATAAATTCACATTTATTTTCGAACTTTGGACACAGTGTCTCAATAAATTCACTAACTTTGGATATAGTGTTTCATTAAAAGAATGACTATTTTTGTGTGAGCAATTCACTGAACTTTCAATATTGTACTTCATTAAATGAATGAATATGAATTAATGTTTCTTCATTCTTACATGTGTGTTCATGAAACTATGAAACTATGATCCTACATACCAAGGAGGTGGGTGTACCGTGTAGCCATTTCTTCAATCTATGATTCACACCCATAGAATGATACACAAATTGTTCAAAGCAGTACACATTTATGAGATGAGAGTAAACACTAGGTTCAAAACAAAGCAAAATGGTGGCACTTGGATGTAGCTTTATTCTCACACTACACACTCACTCTTGAACTAGGAATAACTGAATGACAATCATATAACACTTTAAACCTATAAACCAATAAAATATATATATATATATATATAAACTTCCTTGATAATATAATAACATTCCTTGATAATATAATAGTTCTTTAATATAATACAATATGACATCTTACATAATTTAGTGTATTTATACTCTCTTTTTAATAATATAACCAATTAAAAGCAATATCTCATATTTTATAGTAAATATTTTTTTATGTCAATTTTTGAATGATTTTATATTTTAAAGATGGAAATTTTATGGTTTTTTTTTTGGTAAAAATTAATTTTAAAATAAAAAAATACAAAAATGGAAAAAATAAATTTAATTTTCAAATTTTTTTACTTATTACAAATTTTATAAATTTATTTATTTAAACGCCGCTAATGCTAATACAATAGCGAGAACGTAGAAAGATATATATATTAATTTCTATTAATTACTTAGATGGCAATCAGTGAGCTATCAAAGTAATTTTTAAATATGATTAAGTAAATGTAAAAAAGTAAACACATAAATGAATGTCTTTATAATAGCTGGGAAGTTAATGATTTATTTTGTGTGACTACTAAGAATATTCCAGCCATATTTAATCCTGTCCATAAAAAACTTATTAAGCACTAACCCGCTATTAAAGCTGCCCATTATCAATAAATGTACTCCTTTAGACGTAATAAATACAATTATTAACCCGTAATTCATTCACTTTTTTATATGTGTTTACAGCATTTGTAGGCTTAACCTGTTCATATGAGATTACAAAGTCATTGGCTCCGTGATTTGTCTACAGAGTGATTCGCTACGTCGGATTGAGTTAAGGAATTTAGAATGTTTTAAAGGGCGGCTGGGCAACAAAGTGATTCGATTCGCTGTACTCAGTTACAGAATCTGGAATGTTATAAAGGGCGATTGGGCGCTACAAAGTGAGAATCTGGAATCTTATAAAGAGTGGTTCGGCTACAAAGTGATTCGCGAAGCCCTACTCTGGAATGTTATAAAGAGCGGTTTCGCTACGCCCTACTGATTGAGAGAATCTGGAATGTTATAAAGGGCGGTATTCGATACGTTGTATTGAGTTAAGGGGCGGTGCATTAACTCGGAAGCAATTATAATCGGTTATTAATAGCAATTACAGTCGTTTTGATATTCTATTCATGCACGCTGTCATTGGGTGCTGAAGCAGAATTCCTTGGTTGCTGGAGCAGATTTCAGCAGCTTTTAAGTGCTATTTTTGAAAGGTTGAAAGGATAGTATGGAAGGAAGGGGAAGGGGAAGGCCTACCACTCTGGTGTTGTTAGGGCGCACGGGCAATGGTAAAAGTGCAAGTGCTAATTCCATCCTTAAAGGAAGGCCTTTAGGTCTTCTAACAGTTTTTCCGCTGTTACAAAGTGATTCGATTCGCTACGCTGTACTTTTACCATTGCTGTAATTCACAAGTCGCTCGAACAGCGGAAGAACCGGAGTGACACTGAAAGGCCCTGCGCCCAAGGATGGAATTACCAGTTGCACTTTTACCATTACCCGTGCGCCCTAACAACACCAGAGTGGTAGGCCTTCCCCTTCCTTCCATCCTATCCTTTCAGATATAGAACTTAAAACGAATAGCTTTGTAATCCCATACACATAAGAGTAAAATGGGTTAATTCAAACATTAAAATCATTATTACAACAGGCAGCAACAGCCAGTTCAACAACTCTCCATTTGGATACTAGGAAAAGAGGACACCCCTTACAGTTTTACTTCGATTATATATATATATATGTGTGTGTGGGTTAGTTCTATCTATTGAACCATTTAAAGCATGTTATCAACAAAGAGATCATAAATCAAAGATTCAACTCTGACAAAGTCAATCTAAATTATAACTGCTATTGTGGCCTGTGGTTAAGTCAGTTTTCATCCAGATATCTCAAAGTGGAAAGAATCCAACAAAGTATAATTTAGTAATCTAGTAAAATGAAACTAATAATTATCATGTAATGCTTGGTTAAATTTTAATTATTTTTATACATAAAATGGATCGTGTCACTAGACTATTAAACAAAGGTTTTAATAATAATGTCCACAATTTCAGTAAAAAAAAAGTTCACTAAATTTTATTAGAGATTCTAATTTCCATCTACTAATACATTTGTTAAAATTATTCTATTTAACATATACATACAATCTTTTCACACACAAAAACATACGTTAACATCTTAAAATACATTTTCAACCCATTTGAATATAAAAAAGTTACAAAACTTATTAATTTAGTGACAAGAAAAACAATTCATAAGAAATCACTAGGAGCTGTGATTTTGGAACCTTGCACCACTAGTTCTTCTTCACCCAAACTCTCTATAGACACACTACCTATATTTATTTTGTAGACATAGTCTCAAACTCTTTGGACACACTACCTATAGTTCTTTTGGAGACATAGTCCCAAACCTCTAATAGAATGTAATAGGTTATAGACTTGAGAATGAAATTTTAAGGGAACCTTTCATGTTTTGGAAGCCAAATTTCAATATTGTAGTTTCTAAGTTTTCATTTCATTTCCCTTTAAAGAAATTAAAATTTCATGATTAATATTAAAGAGTGTGAATATAGTTTGTATATAATAATATAGTTTTACATATCAGTACACTTATGAATTCCTTCATCTCAAAATATATATACAAAACATATAATAATATAATATTAGACAAAAGTGTGCCTATAAATTGAATAGCTTAAAATGAAACATCTTATAAGGTAAAAATAATTAGTAGGTTGTTCTCCAACCCACAAAGTAATGGGTTGGATAATTTTTCCATGTCATCTTGATGATTTGCTCTTCAAAACCAATTGTAAAAAATGTTCAATTAAAAATAAAATTTCAGCCTTGCATGTTGTATTTTTAAAAGACAATGTAAGACATAACATTATCAAGTTTTACAACTTAATTATTTTTCAAGACCTCATAACTTACAAAAAAACATAACCACCTCAGAACTTTCATTTTTTCAAATATAGAAATGATTTTTAAGAATATTTAATCTAATTTCTTTAGTTTGTTAAATAGACCTTCTTAGTTAATTAACCGATGGTTAAGGGACATGGAAATCATCATCACCACCATAAATTGTATAATATGGTATGACTTAAGTAAGCTTTCATAAAAACTTTAATGATTTTTTGGTTATTATTAGTTATAGATACCTTTCATGGTATATCGTGTCATGCTTCAATCCAACATATAAATGTGATGTGTCTATTTATTTCTAATACAAGGTAGATTATATTTGTAACACACCCAACCCCTTAAAGGGATTTTTAAGGAATGGGGCATCAAAATTTCATTCTCCTTAAGTAATCAAATCCTCTATTCAGGGTCTTTATCGCTTTTTTCTCGTCCAGAGCTTTCCAACCACAGTCTCCAAGCTCTAGAACGAGCTCAGGATGGGTAGGTATACCCTTCCCAAGTTCCTCGGGTGTTCATTGGTTAGGGGCCATGTGACTTCCATGTGGATCCGACTCATACACTTCATCTCGAGTTCTCTGATGTACCGGAGTTTCCAACGCTCCTAAATCCATGGCAAAGATCCATCCACCAACCAATCCAACGACTGGGCTTGACCCTCGGCTAACACAAAAGCTAAAGGGGAATTTGATGTTCTACACTCCAACCTTCAAATTTGAATTCCAGGCCCAACCCCTTTGCTTGAGTGACAGTTCCATACAACTGTAGGCTATGATCGGACGCTAAGATAATAGACGCCTATTATGGTGCTTCGATCCAGTTCCTTCTGTTAGAAAGAAACCCTGGGTCCGTTCTGGGCCCGCAGGACCCTGTTGTACTTCAGGATGACCTTCTGCAGCAATACCATTCTTCCATTCATGGGGGTGGTTGATGGTTCAACCACCTATCCTTTTCTTATTATATGTTCTCTTATCGTTCTCACATTCTTTCCTCTAGTGATATCATGGCCACTACTTTCAAGGATTCACCCCCACAATCAGTTATTGGCAATTAAACAATGATACATTTACAATGTTCTTATGACACAACATGGTAATCCTAATTAATGATTAATTACAAGTTGGGGGAAAGAAGGGTGTTACAATACCCTTCCCTTTAAAAGGAACACTGTCCTCGGTGTTATTTCTCAGTAACACATGTCATGCCTTTCTCATTCAACCACTTCAAAAGTCTTGACCTTCTTTCTTGGTCGGGTCCTTTTTCAGACTCTAAATATTCATCACCTGCCTTCAATAATTCTTGGAAAACAAACATATTAATCATAGTCTCATGTGAAATTTTTTTACCGTTGCATAAAATTTTTAGGAAAATTCCATAATCTAGCACAATACTTATCTGCGCAGTTTGTGGATTTGTATCCACATGGTTGTCTTGTTATCCAGGCTCTCTGTTTTTCCTTGACATACCCATTGTGTGCATGATCCCAATCAATAGTTTACAAGAACTATCAAAGTCTTCTCTTCCTTACGGTCACTCACCCTCCAAGCCCATGCTCAGGCATCCCCTTCTCTGTTATACAGTTCCTTGGGTGATCCATCTTGCCTTGCCAAGGTTTTCTAGCACAGGAAGAATCCCAGAGACTTTATCGAGCCTTACAATCGAGGTGTCCCTCATAATTTCTCTGCCGAGGTGTCCCTCCGACTTATGGTACCTCAACAAAACATATTTCAGGCGATCATGGATTACCACGGGGTTCTTATGTCTCAGCAATAGCCATTTTTTCATGCTTTTTGTCTTGACGACCTTCATCTTTCTTTTCTGGACAAATATTTTCTTCTCACCTATATCACAGGTATACAAAAATTCATGAGACATAATCAGAAATTCTAAATTCAGAATTTTCTTGTAGATTTGTCACCCGCATATGTCCAAATTCCACATTTGTTTTTCAGATCTGTTCCGCATGGAACCCAATCCACCAATTATGGGAATTTCCTTCCAATAGTTGTTTGGCTCAACAAGAAATTTTGGTCTTCCTTATGGGCTTACAAAACTACCATATCTAGGACCCCTTTGCTTCCTGCACTTTCAACTTCAACTAGCGAAACAAATTGTTAGTTTCCCATGCACATATATTTTCACTGCACCTTTATAACGTCACCATAAACAATTCTTAAATTGTGCATGCTAACAATCAAATCACTTTTATCTATTCGATGATACAAAGAAAAAAGAAATTCCATTCCTTACACATGCATCAGTTTAGTATATCAGCTTTTCCAAATGAAATTCAGATATCAATTGTCTTTAATGAATGTGCCAACATTCGTGGCCACATTCATACCCAATGCACCCTTGCATCGATTTTAGGTATCACTTTTTAGGTTAGGCACTCCTGCCAAGGTGTGCTTGAATTCAACCAACTTATTACCATATGGATTCTTTGTCCATATTCATTATTTTAGCAGAACCATATTTTATTCTCTGAATTGATCACAGCCCTAAAATCATCATTCATGAAACTCCACGTTTCACATGAATGTCTTTAACCATTCCTTTGACATCCATATTATGTACGTAAAATTTTTGGAAGGTCCTCCTATCATGCAAACATGCATTTCCTTGAGCAATTCCATGCAATGTGCAGCTATGAGCACCTTTATTCCCTTAGACCTAGTCCTCGCGACCATAGTCTAACACAGAGTGTTAAACTCTATCTTCCTTGACTGGCCCGGAGGAACTCCATTTTCTCTCCATGCGATAGAGAGTTGTGACCTCAACTCCATTCTTTTCAGGCGCTATCCTTTCAGCTCCCATGTCCAAGCGTTATGATCCTAGATAACTCCCTTGTCTACAAATCGATGGTGTAGATCCGTTTTCCCCCAGATCCAATGGATGCAAGGGATTTTGCAACCTCAACTAGCTCGTGGTTTAATTCTCCTTCCGATCTATGCAATGAATATGGGTTGTTCGATCTACAATTGGATCCCAAACTCAAAACAACACTATATTGAATTTAAATTACGGGTACAGGTCTCGACGTTAACCCGTTGGCATATGCAATCTCCGCAATGATCGCGGGTCGTCGATCTTAGCTCTTGATCTATTTTAACCGCACGATTTCCAAATAATAACAGTAATGCTAACACATAAGTGTTTGACTGAGAATTTAGTTTGATACAGAACTTCGATGTGCTAAAATCAACCACAGAACCCAATCAAAGTACGATTTTTATGTGGCATTAATGTGTGGGTTCCTTGTAGGTTCTCCCAGCAATTGTTCATAGATCGACAGTTCACAACGATTGTGGAATCCCAATATGCACGCTATTTATCAAAGAGTTCAATCTTTGCAATATAAAAAGTTCTTACCCAACTCTTTTAATCTTGGTCATTGATTATTCACCCGACGAGATCAACGATGTTGGTTGATTGCAGGTCATGAACTAGCACATCCGTTAATTTCACCTTCGCGCTCCGCAATGATTCCCAACCATTGATCTTTGTTCATAGATCGACGGTTCTCAGTGATTGCGGGGCCCGATATGGAAAATGTTCGCCCGACTCTGTCTAATCGTGGTCATTGATCTTCCACCCTGACAAGATCAACGATGTTGGTTGATTGTGGGCCATGAACTAGCACGCTCGTTAATTTGACCTTCTCTCTCCGCAATGATCCACAACCGTCGTTCTAATCGAAGGACTGGTGTTTGATTCATTAACTCCAGTGGATACTGAAGTCGATTTGATGACTGGGATCGGTCTTCCCTCCGATGAGCGACTCACATTCATCTCTTCTGTCAGGTCCTTGATTAACTTGATTCGATCAGGGTTTTCTTCCTGAATCATACTCTACCTGGGTATCCATGGCATACAACTTCCTTTTGAAAATTTTATGCAAACGTTAAGACAATAAAACATTTTGAGAAATGTCCTTGCACATCTTTATGCACCTCATCACATTATCCTTAATATTTTCATGAGTGCAACACAAACAAATCTTGATTGTTTCTACATCAATACGACCACCATCACTATGGTGCCAAAACATTTACTTTCATCTGTGTACCATCTCTCTCATCCCAAAGAAAATATATTACTCAGTGAGAAAAGAATTGAGGGCTCTCCCCTTTTTCCAATTCTTTCTACACCACCTGAGACTTTTCAGCCCAATTGAGTTATCTCTAAAGGCCTCACTGCCTTTTTTTAACATGGATTCAACCAAGCCTATTCAATCAAACATACTTATTTATTCATTCATTAATATTCTATTCATTACATGATGATTTCAAAATGTAATCCATGATTCTTATATATATATATATATATTATATAATATTTTAGCTCACTGCTTAGTTTCGCGACAGTTATTAAGGTTGTGAATCTAACCTCTTGACAGATTTTTCACACTGTTCTTCCACAGGGAACTCCCTCAACATGCAACTTCGTTATTGCACATCCATCACTATCTATGACGGCCTCAACCTTGAGTTAGCTTTAGTTGTTTACCAAATATTCCATAAGGAATATAAACATGTATCTTTGTGATGCACCCAAATTATTTATTCATACGTATTTTGGTTTTGTTAACTTACATCCATGATGTACTTAACCATATGCAAAATTGAAAGTCTGTGTGTAGCTTCCATATGCATATTTCACAGCCTACATACATCTGTATTCTAAATTTAGTCAACTCATGACTGTTCCAACTCATTCTTATGTGATCCTCAAGGCATAATCATTTGCCTCTTATCTTGACACAGACCATCCTTTCTCATTTACCCTTTCATTTATTTATACTCGTATTTCCCAAGGGAATGGAGCACATTCCCCTTAAGCTATCATTCAAAACATAAATTTAATGACTCTTTAAAACAATGGAGTCAACCATGTGTCTATGGTGTTAGCAGTAGAAGTCACCTATGGATTCCTACAGAGGTAAGCCCGATACCCATCAATATTTTATGTAACAGGTTGGTTATAAAAAGGTCAAATGGGCGCAATCTCAAGAAAATATTGTCTTAACTTAGAAGATGGATTGATATGCACAAGAAGGTGAGGTCTGGTTTAACTTTAGTCAGTAGGTTGTATTAAGGGTGAGTAGGAGGAGGACTTCAGTGAAGAATGTAGAGGTCTTCCGTGAATATCAAGCTTTCCAGTAGCCTAAGAAATAAAAAATTAAACAAAAGGTTTTCTTGAATTCAAATTTCAAAGGAACTGAAAGAAATTATAACAACACTATAATCAAACTTTCATCAGAATGAAGTCACAATAATTCAAGTGAATCAGTCAATCATGAACTCTTTCAGTATCGGAGGGAAACAAGAGGGACCAAGAAAGTTGGCTTTCATTAAAAAAGAAATCTTAGATTACAAAGCATAACCAAAAAACCAACGTGTTCATTAAAACTTTACAAATCGGGAGCTTTGCTCTACCATCGACCATTACAAAATATAAAAATTGAGTATATATACTCAAATAAAATTGTTCCCTACAGAAGCGTGCTTTGGTCATTCCATTCAACGCTTGGCCTCTGCATCTTCTTATGTCAAGGTGCACTTGCATTCTTCTTATAGACACAAGATCAGATCGGTATGGGCTTCACGCGAAAATCCATGACAGGGAACCTTAGCTGACAGTCTGCCTTCCATAGCCAGATTTTCATGCTTTCCATTTATGTGGTGAAATGTGGTTTCAACCACATACCCATTTTCATTAACTACTTTCATACGGATCAGGGCGAGACCTGACACCCATCAATGTTTCGGGCAAGCTCACAACTCCTTTGAGTCAATTCTGGTGCCTCGAGACCATGTAGATCTTTCTCGGTGACCGACTCAGGTGATTTACTCCTTGGCACAACTCATTTTATTTCCCAACATGACCTCCGTCCATGAACTCGTTCTTATCTCAGGCACGTCATGATTTTGCATTTCGCGAACTCATGCTATGCTCTATACTTAAACCCCTGAGTCACAAAATCGTGATGCTCGGATTAGGTGACACGCGTCCCCTTTGATTGAACGACCTAGATGACATCGAGACTTTGGGACATCACGCTTCATGAATCTTCAAAACTCTTCCTTCTTACTTTCCCGACTCACGAAATCGCAAAAAGATGATCCAATGGTCCAACTTTCTTCTTTGATTAACGACCACGATCTTATCGCGATTTCTCATTTTACGAGTCCTTATGATTTTCTCCTTGACCGCTCCATCTCGTGAAACCATGAAATACTGATCGTGCACCACGTTTCCTTCGCAGAACCAACAGCTAGGATGGAGCTCGTGATTTTAGACCTCTGGTGCTATATTTTGTGCAACTGCAGATCCCGATCACTCGATCGTTGTCGATCTAATTTTGCTTGCTTGTCTGATTTGAGTCCACATCAAATCTCTTCAAGTGTTGCGCTTGGTAGTCATGACCATGGACTATGAACAATTACTCAGATGAATGGTTGAGAGCTTGGGAAAACAAAAGGATCAGTGGCAGAGGAAAAAAGAGGGGTGATCGGCCTTAGGGAAAAAATGAAGGCTAAGGGTCGATATTCTTCAGGAAAGAAGCTAAGGAAAAACAAGTATATCAAATGGGTGAAGACAAACAGTTGAAAAATATGAGCCGAAAGGAAAACTTACGATCCAGTCTGCAAAAGGAGAGAAACAAGAAAAATTACAGACCTAGGTAGAAAACACAAACTCACAAGACCCTGACAAGTTTATGTGCTAACATTAGGCTCCATGGGGGATAGATTCCTCCCTGTGAGTCTCTAATAACTCTTTCCGTGGATTCAGTGCCTTAGTGTTGGGTTATGGATTCTTCTATTAAAAACAAAATAAACATAAAACATGAATGATATTTACAATGGTGGGGCACCGATTGTGGCTTTAAACAAACTACATTTTCAGAAAGTGCCCATTTATAGGGCCACCAAAAACTTTGTCTCCCTCCAAATTCTTCAACCTATAAGTATTATTTGGAACTTTTCAGATATTTGGAAGGGGCTGATCCAAAGGGATTCAAATTTTCTATGCTTTCCCTTGTCGTATCTGGGCACATCCCATTTGAGTACCAGATCTCCCAGTTATAAATCCTCCTTACTGCTCTTCCTGTCAAAGGCCTGCTTGATCCTTCATTGATGGTCATGTGCTATTTTCTTTATCTTCTCTCTAGTTTGTTTCACTTCTATCAGCGGATGAATCCTCCTGATCATTTCATCAGGCTCTTCCTGGCAGTCTTGGAAGAACTTCGCCACAGGAAAGGTGAGATGAGAAGGAAAAATTGCTTCAATCCCATATACACACTAGAAAGGAGAGATGCCTAGGGACCGCTTTGTTGTCACTCTATCATCCCACAGAGAAAATTTTAGGTTTGAATCCCATTCTTTCTTGTTATCCTCTAGTAGTCTTTTGATGATCTTTAACAGGATTTTGTTAGAGGATTCTTCTAATCCATTTCCTTGGGATTAGTAGGGGGTAGAGTGGATCAATGCAATCCCGAACTACTCACAAAACTTGATCAATGGTTCAACCTTAAAGGATGCAGCATTGTCAATGACAATTCTAGTTGGGAAACCAAACCTTACTATAATATCGTTCAGAAAACCAATTATCACCCTATGGGAAGTGTTCCTAGTGGGGATAGCCTCTATCCACTTAGTGAAGTAATTTGTTGCATTTAGGATCCACCTGTGTTGACCACTTGAAGGAGGATGAATCTCCCCGATAAAATCTAGACCCCACTTTTGAAAGGGTCCTGAAGCTATTGTCGGCTTCAATGGCAGAGACTTGAGCTATTACATCCCATAGAATTTTTGGCATTTGATACAACCCCTAATTTTTGCATAGACGTCAGTGAATAGAGTAGGCCAATAGTACCCAGCCCTAAGAATTTTTTATGCAGTGGTTTTCCAGAAGTGATGTCCCCCACATAGGCCACTATGGAAATACAACATGATCCTTTGGGCCTCTAGTAGGTCTAAGCATTTCAGAAGCACTCTCAGAGGGTCTTTCCAATACAAAACATGCTCAATAAGGAAATATTTAATTGCTTTGAGATTAAGATCTCTTTCCTTTGTTTTTTCCATACCGTCAGAAGGCCTTAAATCTCAATATATATATATAATATCTTTATACCAGGTGCATCCTACCAACGAAGGGTTGTCCTGAGGGATGTTATCAGGCAACTCGGCTCGCTGATTTTCTGAGCAAATGTTGATGAAATTGACCCTCAAATCTTTACAATTAGATTCAACCAATATCTTGGCTAAACCTTGGCCTTTAACTAGCTTGGTGGGTTTTATTTCCAGATCAAATTCATGGATTCTAGCAATCCACTTGCTCCTTCTCCCATCTATGTCGGGTTGAATGAGAATGTCCTTCATAGAAGCTGAAGGAACATACACAATGATTTTTGAATGAAAAATATAGACTCTGAAAGATTTGATAGCTTTCACCAAGGCATAGGCCTACTTTTCCACGATGTCATATCTGACCTCTGTGCCTCTTAGTGCTCTGCTAAAAAATGAAATAGGCTACTCCATCCCTTCAACGTTTTTCTGCAATAGAAAAATTTCCACCGTATCAAAAGAAGCAAAAGAGAAAATTTGAAAAACTTTGGAGTAATCAGGACTGATCAACACAAGTGCCTTAGTCAATTCTTTTTTAATTTGGTTGAAGGATTCTCTAGGCTCAACAGTCCATTTTACTTCATTCCCTTTCTTGAGCATGGCAGTGATATGTTTCACCAATTCGACAAAAAATGAAACAAACCTTCTCAGAAAATTAATTTTTCCCAGGAAAGACTTAACCTCCTTCTTGGACCTGGGAAGCGACAAGGCTTGAATAGATTCCACCCTTCTTGGGTCAATCTTGACCCCATCATCTGATACAATGTGTCCCAACATTTTTTCTTCCTGCATAGAAAATAAAGACTTCTTGGGATTTAGGGAAAGACCAAACCTCCCGCATTTCGAGAAGACCTTTCTTAGATGTTGACAATGTTCTTTATCAGATTTGGAGAAGACTGTTATTTCATCTAGATAGATGACCATAAATTTATCTCTTTCTCCAATGAATGTGATGTCCATGGCTCACTGGAAGGTAGCTCTTGCGTTCATCAATCCAAAGGGAATTTTGGCATACATGAATCTGCCCCAAGGAGTGGTGAAGGTTGTATTTTCTATGTCTTCGGGTAGGACAAAGATCTCTTTGTATCCAGAATATCCATCAATCATGGAAATTTTGGATGCACATGTTACCCTTTGAAATATGTGTTCCATCTTTAGCAGTGGGTAATTGTCCTTCTTAGAGTTTCTATTCTGATTTATGAATTCAACACACAGTCTGATTTATCCATTTTTCTTTCTCACCAGGACTAGGTTGGCTACCCATTCAAAATATCTCAAAGGGACAATGATTTCGGTATCCAACAACTTCTTTATGTCCCTTTCCATAATAGGCAGCAGCATAGGATTTATTTGTCTTAATTTCTTCCTAAATGGTTTGATCTCCTCTCTTAATGGGATACTATGCTCAGTGACGGTTGTGTCGTATGTTCTGAGGTCTTCATAGGTCCAAGAAAACACATCAGAGAATTACTTTAACAACTCAACATACTTGACCCTCTGCTCCCTTGACAGGATACTAGACATCTTGACGAATTTTGGATCCTCCTCTGTGCCAATATTGCAGTCAGCTACCTCAACATCCTGAGTTGGGCCTTTAAACTTTACTGGCACATCGTTCCCATCGAACAATATTTCTAAAGGAACTGGTCCCTTTGGAATGTGATTGCTAGGTGGATGAACAATATGGTGATTAGCAATTTTATTCAAAAATACTTTAGGAGGAGGGTCACCTTTGGAATCATGCTCTTGATCAATGTGTAATGCAGAGAACTCATCAACCGATTCAACAAATCTTATGATTTCAAGATCATCTTTGAACACCTTCCAATGCTTGATATTATCCAGTACAAGGGGCCTATATATAATCTCAACATCATACCTGAGCTTAGGTGGTAGTGGGACCCTGAACTGGCTCGCTGAGATGGCCAAAGAATCAACCATAGTATTTTCCTCTCTTGGAATAAATGAAATGCTCAAGGCTGAGAAAGAAGTTGTTGACCAGATCCCATACATCATTTCTGTAATTTCTGAGTCGAGGGTTTTTGACTTGATAAACATTTTTGACCTAGTGAACAATTAGTTCAACATCTCCAAATACTACTAGCTCTTCAATTACCATGTCTTTCGTAACCCTCAAACCAAAAACAAGAGCCTCATGCTCTGCCACATTGTTGTTAGTTCCAAACTCTAATTTGTATGACAGGAATATGGCTTCTTGACAAGGTGATACAGAAACTACTTCGACACCAACACCTTCCTTAGAAGAGGCTCCATCGAAGAAAATATTCCACACAGAAGTAGTTGGGGGAGGTATTTCATGAGAAGAAATGGGTTGCTTTCTGATTTCAAAAGGAGTTTTAGGAGCATCAGTGAGTTGTAACAAACTAGATCCCAAATCAGTGTTGAGTGAAAAGATAGGATGATTGGTGGGGTATGCTTCATCACTGATGATGTAGGCCAATTGAGCTTATATATACAATCTTCTATGTTCCCCCCCAAACACAGCAATGGTCGCATATGTGAGGTCCATCTGCAAGCTTCCCCCAAGTCGTTTTATCCACGATCTTGACAACAACATGCCGAATTTTGGGGGAACATCAGCCACCACGATATCCATGACCACGCTCTTCATGGGAAACTGAAACAAGGTCACGACCATATATTTGATGACCCCAATACATTGCACCCTCCTTGAATCAAAAGAATACAAATCATGATAAGCCTTCGTGATTTCTAGCCCGAGTTCTTCCATGGCAGTTTTGGGCATAAGATTATGAGATGCCCCTGAATCCATCAAACAGTTATGCAACACCTTATCATGTATCTTTAGTGATGTATAGAAGGGAGGGGATGAATCATCTCTATATTCTACCATAGGACCTGAGATGACTGTTGTCTTTTCATCTTGAAGATTTACTAAGCCTGTGGAATGGCAAGATGGCTCAGACTGCAACAACTTGGAGAGGGATTTTTTGAAATCTTCATGATTAATTAGATCTGAAAGGGGCACAGGGATTCTGATCTTTTGAATTTCATGGTCAAAACTAAAAGAGGAAATATGATTCAGAACTTCTATCACTTATGGGACAGGGTCTTTGGGTATCAGTGAGGGGTTCTGAGCTTTCCTTTCTTTATTGTTGTTTTCTTCATCTTTGGCAGGCTTCTCTACTATGGGAGTTGGATCAGGGACATCAGACTTCCCTTCTTTCATCTTAGACCAGAGGTTGTATTTGTTGGGACCACTATTTTCCTTCTCCCCATTACTCAAGTCATTTATTTGATTGTCTATAAGGGACTCCTCATATGCAGATTGAGTTAAATGGGGAAAAGGGGAGGTGTCTCCAATGCAATGAATTTCAGGTTCAATCTCTTCTTCTTCTCTCTCTTCATCAACAACTAGGTTATTTTGAAGAGGTGATTGGATTTTCTGATCATCCCTCTCTCTGTTTCTGGGATCTCTTGGGAGTATCTGTGGGGCATTGTTTGGTCTTCTGAAGTTGGCTCTATTATCAGTATTTTGGACATTCTTATAACCTTGCTTCCCTTTGAATTTCATCTTCTCCCTTTTTGCAGATAGGGACTTCACCATCTCGGTCAATTCATCTACTTGAGGGTGAGATGTAGAAGAACCAGAGGTTGAGGCCTCAGATCTCCCCCTTCTTCTATCTATGTCAACTTTATTTCTAAGTCTGTCAACTGCTAACACATTGGATTCTACTTCCAGGGTTGCATCCTGCATAAGATCCAAGGAGGTGTCTCTTCTTTCTCTTAACAAGAGGTAGAAATCGAGGTCAAAAGCACTAGCATCAATGATTTTGGGAGAGGTTTATGTAGGATTTATCTCAGCGGGGATTTTATTATACATTTTGTTGAATCTTTTGGAGAATTCAGAGACAGATTCTCCCTCTTTTCTCTTTAGGTACCCAAAATCGGTGATATAATACATAAATTCTTTTTTATCCCCCCACTACCTCAAGAAAACATCATCTAATTATTCAATCCCATCAATAGATCCAGGGGTCAATCCCCTAAACCATTTCCTAACCTCACCATCAAGGCTCTAGACAAAGACTCTCATCTAGACATCTTCATTCTCAATTTTCAGATTGTCTACATAACTGTAGAAGGAAGCAAGGTGTTCTTCGACAGTTATGTCTTCCTCTCCTATGAACTTAGGCATATACTTTAGGTAATCTCTAGCAGGAAGAACATTCATGGGTTGAGGTAGGACTAGAGGGGCATATCTTGAAACCACTATGACATCCATTCTGTTTCTAGGGATATTGGCACCTTCCATAGGGATAATAGGTGGAGGAGAACTAGGAGGGGAAGGGGTTTGAATAGGTAAGACTAGAACTGAGCTTCTGGGAGGAAAGGGAAACACCAGAGGATTTGAAGAAAAGGCTACAAGGCTTGAGGGAACATGAGTTTCTGTAAAACTAGTAACTCTAATAGGAGGAGGGGTGGTATAGCCCAGAGTGGGAAAATATTCTATGGTCCTAGGTCTAAAATTTGGTACAAATTTAGGAGAGAGAGGAATGGAAAGGATTTCTCCCTCCAATCCTGGACCAAGAGGGGAAAACTCAACAGGAACACTCCAAAATTTAATATTCTAGAAACTCCAACAAAGGGTGTAATAGGAAAATGATAAATAACTATTGGAGTTGCTATAGGAGGATAGTGAAAATGATCAGAAACACTTGGTTCAACAGATGAATTACCTTCTTGAAGGGTCTTTCTTCTTCTGACAATTTTCTTCAGGTTGGCTTCAGGAGTCGCTAGAGGCAGTTGTGGAGTAGACCTCATGTGTCTTCCTTTAGAAACCACAACTGAAATAGTGGAGTCAATGGAGTCACCACAATGGATTCGCCAGGTGCACATTTGCAATCTTTGATGTACTAGGTTTTGATGCACCTTCAGAACCAGTAAGCTTTGTCATTCAATCTTAGGGAAAATCTTCAATTTATCCCCAGCAGCAGTGCCAAAAATGTTAGCACCAGAAGTCACCTCTGGATTGTTGCAGAGGTACGCCCGATACCCATCAGTATTTTATGTCACAGGTTGGTTATAAAAAGGTCAAATGGGTGCAATCTCAAGAAAATATCGTCTTAACTCAGAAGATGGACTAATATGCACAAGAAGGTAAAGTTTTGTTTAACTTCAGTCAATAGTTTGTAGTAAGGGTGAGTAGGAGGAAGACTTCAACGAAGAATGTAGAGGTCTTCTGTGAACATCAAGCTTTCCAGCAGCCTAAGGAAGAAAAACTTAAACACAAGGCCTTCTTGAATTCAAATTTCAAATGAAATGAAATAAATTATAACAACACTATAATCAAGCTTTCATCAGAATGCAGTCACAATAATTCAAGTGAATTAGTAAATCATGAACTCTTTCAGTATCAGAGGGAGCAAGAAAGTTGACTTTCATTAAACAAGAAATCTCATATTACAAAGCATAAAGAGAGAACTAGCGTGTTCATTAAAACTTTACAAATCGGGAGCTTTGCTCTACCATCGACCATTACAAAATATAAAAACTGAGTATATATACTCAAAGAAACTTTCTCCCTACAAAAGAGTGCTCTGGTCACTCCATTCAAGGCTTGGCATCTGCATATTCTTCTCTTAGGGTGCACTTGCATTCTTCTGAAAGACGCAAGATCAGATCGGTATGGGATTCACGTGAAAATCCATGACAAGGAACCTTGGCTGACATTCTACGACCAAATCTTCATGCTTTCCATTTATGTGGTGAAACAAGGTTTCAACCACCTCCCCATTTTCATTAATTGCTTTCATAGGGATTAGGGTGACGCCTAACACCCATGAATGTTCTAGGAAAGATCACGACTCCTTTGAGTCAATTATGGATCCTCGAGGCCATGTAGATATTTCTCGGTGACCGACTCAGGTGCTTTACTTCTTGGCACAACTCTTTTCCTTGCCCAACGTGACCTTGGGCCATGACCTCATGCTTATATCAACTGCGTCGCAATTTCACATTTTGCGAACTCATGCTGCATTATATACTCAAACCTATGAGTCAAGAAATCACGATGCTCGGATCAGGTGACACGCGTCCCCTTTGATTGAACCACCCAGACGACATCGACACTTCAGGACATTGCGCTCCACAAATCTTCAAAACTCTTCCTTCTTACTTTCCCCACTCACAAAATCGCGAAGAGATGATCCAACAATCCAACTTTCTTCTTTGATTAACGACCACGATATTATTGCGATTTCGCATTTCGTGAGTTCTGATGACTTGCTCCTTGACCGCTCCATCTCATGAAACCACGAAACACTAATCGCACACCACGTGTCCTTCGCAACACCAAAGGCTAGGATGGACCTCGTGTTTTTGGACCTATGGCGCTATATTTCGTGCAAATGCAGGATCCTGATCACCCGATCGTCGTCGATCTGATTTTGCTCGCTTGCTTGATTTGAGTCCACATCAAATCGATTCAAGTGTTGCACTTGGTGGTCATGACTGTAGCCTATGAACAATTACTTAGATGACTAGATGAGGGCTCGGGAAAACAAAAGGATCAGTGGCAGAGGCAAAAAGAGGGGTGATCGGCCTTAGGGAAAACATGAAGGCTAAGGGCCGGTATTCTTCAGGCAAGTGGCTAAGGAAAAAAAAGTATATCAAACAGGTGAAGACAAACAATTGAAAACTATGAGCCGAAAGGAAATAAATAGGAAAAATTACAGACCTAGGTACAAAACACAGACTCACAAGACCCTGAAAATTTTATGTGCTAACATATGGTATTCACTTAATCTTGGCAAGTGAAATTCTTGCCTTACATATCACTCATCAAGGTAGCCATATTGTGCCTTTAGTATACATATATCCTTACATCATACATGTGCATGACTTTCATATTTAATATCATTCATACCTAATTGGTATTACTATCGGGCTTCATATCAAGAAGATTCACCATACATTAAATACATTTAATCAAGCATAAAAAACCACAAACCTAACCAAACATTCATCATGCAAGCTCATTGCTTTCACCCTTTCCATGTCATGCATGCACATGGGCATCTCAGACTTCCAGATCCTCCTCTAAGGATATTGCTGCCATCCTTATGACAAGCCTCATAGGGATACTCAACATTAAGTTTCCCTCTTAGTCGAGAGCTTGCATTCATTCACACGATATCCACATGGAAGTTGAGTTAGACATAGTCATAACTAGGTTCCCTTTTTATATGATAACAACTAGCAAGACAAAACTCTTACCTCAACCTCCATGGAACATTACCCAACTTATAAATACAATATGGGAAATTATAACCATGCCCGAGATAACATAATCAACCAATTTAGCTTCCAACTATATCTATATGGCTACTGTCCACCACTGGATGTCAATTTGAACCATTAGGCTTCTAGAAGTGCTCCAACACTTTCTTTACCACATTCAAGATCAACCTTTAGTCAACCATTTTATCTTAATTTTAACAATTTAATGTCTAATACCTTTTGGAATATTCCCTTAGAGCCCAAATGAAAATTTGAATTCAGAGTATCTTTAGGTCAATATCGGTCTTGACCATTACACCTAGAATTATTCCTTTTGTTTAGCATAGTCAGGGACGAAGGCCACTCTCCTCCTCCCATAAGAACTTTGGCAGATTAGTTTCCTATCCACCAAGCAAGGGAGTCTGTTGTGATTTCTCACTCAATCACTCTATATTTCTACAGATCCATTTATCAGCTTGATTAGAAAAACCATGTCCAACAATTCATGTATCCAGAAGAAAAATTTGTTTCTCAATTCACATTGAAACCTGAGAGATGTGCATACTCTCCCTTTTCAGGGAATAGTCACCAGACTCATTCCTCTCTTTAGTAAAGGTTTTCTAAGCCTATTAGGGATTCGGTAAGATAGGGTGTTACCCTTTAAATTCCTCCAGAAATAATACCATACAACTCGAGCATGAGCCCAAGTAGGCCAAGTGTCGTTGTCATGCTCTGATACCAATTTGTAACACACCCAACCCCTTGAAGGGATTTTTAATGAATGGGGTGTCAAAATTTCATTCTCCTTAAGTAATCAAATCCTCCATTCAGGGCCTCTATTGCTTTCTACTCATCTAGATCTTTCCAACCATGGTCTCCATGCTCTAGACCAAGCTCAGGACGAGAAGGTACACCCTTTCCAAGTTCCTTAGGTGTTCATTGGCCGGGAGTCACGTGGTTTCCATGTGGATCCGACTCATACACTTCATCCCGAGTTCTATGATGTACTAGAGTTTCCATCACTCCTAAATCAATGGTGAAGATCCATCCACCAACCAATCCATGACTGGGCTTGACCCTCGGCTAACACACAAGCTACCGGGGAATCCAACGTTCGACGCTCTGACCTTCAAATTTGAATTCTAGGCCTAGACCCTTTGCTTCAGTGATAGTCGCATACAACCGCCAGCTATGAACAGGTTATAAGATAACAAGCACCTATTCTGGTGATTTAGAGCTTCGAGCTTCGGGTATTTTCAAATAACCACCCGCCAATTCCTCCGAACTCCAAAGTGGAAAAGTAACGAACTGGCACGAAGGGATGAACGCTCCCCACTCTCTTTTAAGATCAACGACCCATGATGACTTTGGGCCTCCAAGCTCCAATGGGATCTAAAAAACCACTTCGCAAAAGGGATCAACGCTCCCTACGCTCTTTCGATATCAACAACCCACGATTACTTCGGGCCTCCAGGCTCCGGTGGGATCCGAAAAACCACTTAGAATAAGTGATAAACCTCTTAACTGACTTATCTTCCGACACCTATCCTCTAGGATCGATGGCTCAGGTGAAATCCAGCCTTCAGGCCTTCGAGAGTTCTTGTTCTACATTTCTCTGAAGTGGCTATCCTCCATAGGAACAGATTGCTTGCCACACGTCCCCAAACGACAAGTAGTTGAGATTCACTCCATTACTCTGGGATTTAGGGATTTTTGAAGAACCACGCTTCCAATCCTCCAGGGTGGATCTCTTCTGGAGTTAACCATCTACTGACATGCCTCCCAGTTGATGGATGGTTTAGATCTCCTTCGGCTCCCTGTGACTTTGAGAATATTTAACCTTCTACACCTGCTTCTTTCTGGGGTGTGGAACCTTTAGAGTACAAGATATGGTGCTACGAGTCTCCTAGCACCAACAACTAGGATGGACTTCGACACTTCGAGACTTCGACGATTTCACCCACTCCCTGCCCAAAATCTCTCATAATGTCCAGTCTTTGGACTAAAGGATCTATCACTACACATCCTTTATGATGGACGATCAAGATCTACTCTAGCTTTAAGGGTTTCGGGAGGTTGGCTCACTCCTCGACTGAAATCTCCCAGAGTTGGTCAACGTCGGGCTGAACACAACCTAGATTTGATGGTCCTGATCTTCCCGGATAGAATTATTTGGTGAAACCTATCCTCTGGGATCGACGGCTCAGATGAAATCTGGCCTTTAGTCCTTTGAGAGTTCTTTTTCCACTTTTCTCCGAAGTGGCTATCCTCCATAGTAACATATCACTCGCAACACGTCCCCAAACGATAGAAAATTGATATTCTCTTCGTTACTCCATGCTTCATGGATTTTTGAAGAACCATGCTTCTAGTCCTTTGGGGTGGATCTCCTCTGGAGTTAACGATCTACGGACATGCTTCCTAGTTGATGGACGATTCAGATCTCCTCCAGCTCCTTGCGACTTCAGGAATCTTCAACCTTCTACACCTTCTTCCTTGCGGGGTGTTGAACCTCCAGAGTATAGGACATGCTGCCAAGTGTCTCCTAGAGCCAACAACTAGGATGGACTTTGACACTTCGGTGATTTCACCCACTCCCTGCCCATAATATCTTAGAGTGTCTAGTATTTGGACTAAAGGATCTATCACCACACGTCCTTTATGATGAAAGGTCAAGATCTACTCCATCCTTAAAGGCTTCGGGAGGTTGGCTCAGTCCTCGACTGAAATATCCCGGAGTTGGTTAGCACCAGGATGACCATGGCCTAGATCTGACGGTCCTGATCTTCTCGTATAGACACTAGATCGAAGACTCGTAACCTCCTCTCAGGGTCCCATTGTTGCGTCATGCTTGGAAACCTCATCACTCGGCATGTACATCCTCACATGATCTCGACGTGATGCACACATTCCCTCGATTGAACGGTCGAGAGGGATCTTGAAGGATCCATAGATCCACGGTCCTCATTACTTTGTGACTTCATCCTTCATGGGTTTTGGTATTATGAAACCTTTGTTCTCCCGAAGCTGTCAACGTCGGGATAACTACCTCATAGATCTGACAGTTGGGATAGCTCCTGGGAATCTTCAGATATACGACCCAGATTAACTTCGGGACTTCGAAGGATTCACTTCTGTTACGATGAATACACCCAAATTTTTGGACTCGCAAAGTCTGAGGGACTCAAGGGATTAACGCCCACGTTCCTTCCCCATATCTGATGATCATGAAGGACTTCAGATCCTCCCAAAAAAATCTCATCCGTTCATCTTCCAAATGAAAGGATATTCCCTTTTCAAGACTTGAATCTCGCTATCCTTCCTGAGCTTCATCAGCTCTAAAATACTTAGGCACTTTGCACAATTTCTCCTGAACTTAACACTTAGGAGAATTCTTCCGCGCACCCCTTACGCTCATTCATCAACTCTAGAACTTAGGAGTTTCTCAGTCTCTTCCCGCCTTGCAGAGAGCTTATGCATACATGCACTACCTCTCTTGAGCTTAACATACTCCTTCCTCCAGGAGACTCAGAATGACTGGGAGTGTCGACATGCACACGTGAAACTATGCCCAGGGTTGACGAACTCACAGTTCATTTGTTTTAGCTTGAGCCACCACAGGACTCGGGCATTTACGTGAACAAGGTAGATAATTCCATACTTTAGTAGATACATAATCAAGAATAAATAAAGGGATACATTACAACCATTAAGCAAACATGCACATCCCTTAAACATTCACAGAATATCCAACTTTATTACACAGTTATAACTCAATTACACATGGTATGAGAATACTTATCTAATACAGGTTGTATCCAACTAACTGACTATGGGTGTCACATTTCCACCCAAACATAGGCTCAAAGGAATTCATTCATAGCACTCTGGCCACCCCTGTGCCAAGCCATTATACTTTTATCACCAAGGAATTTATGGAAATTCTCATCAATCCTTTCTCTTTTGCATCTTCTACAAGGTTTATCAGATGATTCCTCAGCATCAAGCTCGCGACCTTCTTCTTGGGTCCTGTTCTCTGCATACTCTCAGAGATCTCCCTCTCTGTCATGGCCTCGACGAGGTTTATCATATGCTTCCTCAGCATCAATCTCACGGCCTTCGTCTCATTCTCTCTGCTCACATGTTCCTCACATTATCCACACTTCTCTTCATATTGTCTTGTGTTCCTTGCATGCACATTACTCCTATCTGGTTCCTTCTGTCAGAAAGAAAACCCGGGTTCGTTATGGGTCCACAAGACCCTGTGGTACTTTGGGTTGACCTTCTGCAACTAGACCATGCTTCCATTCATGGGGGTGGTTGAGGGTTCAACCACCTATCCTTTTCTTATTAACCGTTCTCTTATCGTTCTCACACTCTTTCCTCTAGTGATATCATGGATAGTACTTTCAAGGCTTCACCCCCACAGTCAGTTATTGGCAATTAAACAATGATACATTTACAATGTTCCTATGCCACAACATGGTAATCCTAATTAATGATTAATTACAAGTTGGGGGAAACATGGGTGTTACAATATCCCTTCCCATCCATGTTATACAAGTGAGATATGATCATTATTATGCTCATATCCATGTATGGTATTTTTCTATGTATAATGACATTTGTTTTTTAAATACATTGTGAAATGTTTTTTTGAAACACAATGTGGTGAAATAAAAATTTGAACTTTGGTTGATGAGCAGGATCTTTTAACACTTGAAACTAAGAAAACTTTGGAAAGGGAGATTCCCACATGCTTAATCAATTAGAGACAGTTAGGCATTTCATCAAATTATCAAGACCCTCAAAATATCTAAAACTCTACCCTTGTAACCTACAATATGAAATTTGTTGCTTTGGGTAGTGTTGTAACATTGTCTAATTTTTTTATAAGATTTAGAGCTTTTCTAGGTATATGTTAATTAGTTAGATTTTCTTTAATAATAGGTTTTATATGTTAATTAGTTAGATTTTCTTAAATTGTTACATTTTCTTTAATAATAGGTTTTATTTATTTTTAGATTAGAATAGTTTGTAAATAATTAGTGATAGAAACTTTAAATTTAGTTTAGTTTTATTAAAAGTTTAGTATTTGGTCTTAATATAATTTAGTTTTTATATAGTTTTAGTTTTAATTTTGTGTTTTATGTTTATAAAACATCGAATACATTTATTAAATAAACATTGCGTTTTTTTGTAGGGAATTGTGTGCTCCAATGGATAAATCAATGGTCTATCATGAAACATGGCCCCTCTCGACTTCACTATGTTTAACACAAAGGTGACCCCGCGTGGTGATATAAAGCGATTTTCACAAATGTGGCATGCCGATCATAAGAACGACCACGACCCCTCTCTTGGTGGATTCTAATACCAAGAATGACCCCCGTTGGAAACAACTTTCTATCATACACATGGTATGGCGGTAAAGGTATAAAAGGTCCAATATATGTGTTTTTTATAAAATACTTTTATTTGATATATATTGTTATAAGCGTCAAGTGACTTGTCACGTATTGTCAAGTGACCTTCCACGTAACGCCCAATTATAATTTTCCACTTGTCCAATAAAAAGAAAAATAATAAAAATATACATTATGAAATAAAACGAAAACAAAAGGACTAATTGAATAAAGAAAAGGAGAAATCTCAACGAATAGAAAAGGAAAAGCAACTAGTAAAAGAAGACATAAAACGAGAATTTCCAACTAGTCAACCTCGACGATCAATACCAAGTAACTTCTATCAATTAAATTCATTTTTATTTTTCTTAAAACAATAAAGTCTTCTAAATCTAAAGGAAACAAAGAAACCCTATCCATCGAAAAAATAGATTTAGTTGACATATACTATGAATATTTTTATACCTAGGTCAGTTTCGATTTGTATGGGTTGCATAACTTATCCCTTGAGTGTTCCAAGAATTTAAATTATTATTATCATGTATGGTATTTAGATCTAGCAAAATGGGTTGTGTGCATTGAATTGTGTGCCTTCTTCAAGCTTAATTGTATCATAGAATGGGTTAGTTTCATTTAAGATAGATTCACAATCCATACGTGAGATGTTAAAGGTAATATAACCCCTAAAAAGTCAACTTTTAAGTGAGGAAAACCTAATTTCCATGTACAACCAATTAAACACTTAAGAGAAACAAACCCTATTATAGGATTATTTGGATAAAGATGCAGCTATTCTTGAAAATTCTCATACTTATGAGAGTAGCTTGTTGCCATAATTTTCCAAACAAGATATCAACATGATGTGTCCCATTTTGGGTTATGATATTGATAAATTGTCGTTGAGATTATTTTAGGGTTTATGTCATTCATTTACCCCTCTACAACTAAGAAAGTAACCAGATTCAAGTTCTCCCAACATTTAGCTAAAACAATGCACTATTAGCTGATAGAGTTTAGCGTTAGTAGATTTTGTAGATTCTAATCCTATCTAGTTCATATACTTTTGTATTTCCAAGCAACAAAGTTTCGACATTTGGACTTAAAAACAAAATATGAGGTTGGAAATATAATCTTAGCAATTCATTGGACTTCATTGATTATGAAGAAACCTCAAAATGTTGTATTTTTAGAGTTTATTGATCGATTCATGGCTATGACTTATGCTCTTTTTCATGAAAAGGTTCCTTCTAGGTTTTCTCCAAAATTTGAAGTGTTATTGATTTTCTCTTCAGATACAAAGGTGGGTGACTGGTTTTTATTTCAATACTATACAAAGATCAAAATCTATGGTGCTAAGGTTAAGCCTTTGAAATTGCCAAAATTTCTAACCCTTATAATTTTCTCCCTAAAATATATTAGATAAAGATTGAATTATGATCAAGTCAATTTTGTGTCAAAGAAAAGAAATGACACTTTTAAATTGAAAAAGGAAGTAGGTCCTTTTGTTGTGCATAACATGGAAGCTATGCAGGTAGTATAAAGTTTATTACAAGAGATGAATTTTCAACAGGGAGAAATATGTCATTATGATCTACATTCCATTATTTCTACCAAAAGGATTGAGGTGGATTTATCACCATATGAACATCAAAGTCAACCACAACTGGAGGAATTGATGAATCAATATAGTTGGGAGAAGGTACAAAAGATTATACAGGGTCAGATATAGGAAGCATTTCAATCATCTCAACCAATTTACATAGAGACTCCACAATAGCATGAAAAGTCTAATAAAAGGATCTTCTTTGAGCCTTCACAATTTTCAGAATCAGAGGAAGGACAATCAAAGAAGCAAAAGCTATAAGAGATCATCAAGGATGTCATCCAAGCATTGTAAAGTGTAATGAAGACCACATCAAGAGAGCTATATTTTTTACAATGGAATTTATTCCATCTACAGTTATTGGAAAGTCCAATATTCAAGGAGGGTAGGAATCTTCAGAAGACATGCTATAGATAAGTTGTCAATATTGGGAAATGAAGAATAAGAATGTAAATATTAAGAAAGACTTATTTCCTAAATTATATCAAGGAACTTCTAAAACAAGATTGTTTTCTTCTTTAGATTTTGAGAAAGGCACATTGAATATAGTAGTGCTAGAAACCACAACTCAAACTAACAAAGGTGCCATTAATTACAAAGTTGCTAAGTTTTCTTATGATTCAAATCAAATTCAACTAGTGGAAAAAAATGAATTACATAGGAAAACATGTGAAATGGCTTGCATAGATGCCATACAAGGTTCTCTTGGAATCAAGAAATTGCAAAACATGAAAAATAAAATCAAGGAATAGTTGAGGCTAGAAATGTTATTCAATAGAACAAAATAGATCAGAATTGAAGAATTGGAGAATATGTTGTTGACGCTAAGATATGATGATAAATATATAGAACCAACGTGGGATTTTCAATACTAAAAATATCAAGATTTTGGATTTAAAGTAACATCTTAACCTCACTAATACAATGATATATTTCTTTGCCATAAATTTTATTTTATTTTATTGTATGACTCCTTGATCATATACATAGGTTTTGCTGAGTATACGTTGTTTCTTTCACTTCGTTGGCTTGTGTCTTTTTACAGGTTCAACATCCCATAAGACTTGGAACAGAGCGAGGAAAAACGACATTAAAAGTTATGTCATTTATCTATTGTTAGTTAGTATGCTTGATAATTAAAACTTAGGGAAATTTTTATATTTTGTCTTGTTTTGTTCTAGTTTCGGGGTGAAACTAGGGAGATCTATTTATGTCCTCATTTATTGATTAGTCTAATAAAAAAATTGGCAACCATACTGGGGAACGTATTGTTTTCCTAGTTTGTCTTGATTTATTTCTTTGATTTCTTGGGTTATGTTTTCTGAGTCACTAGGAGATCCAGCTTGCCTCTCTGACTATTAAACCTCACTGGAAAAAAAAAAAATCTTTTTATTTTTTCCATTTTTCCTTTGATCGTCGCACCCTACTTTGAGAGACAGTGAAACGATATAGAATCGATGCACCATACCTTTTGACATAATGTGACGTCTTCGTGCTGTACTTGTTCTCTAGCCTCGGACGATCAATGATCGTCGCACTGTGTTAGTCTATAGCCTGCGACGATTATGAAAAAAATTGTTTTTTGATGGTTTGTCTTGCCCAGATCTGTGATAAGTGTTTGGGGTGATTTGTTGGGTCTAAATAGAGTCTTCTTGACAATATTTCAATATGATTTTAGCCATATTTTATTTTTTTTAGCTTGTTTGATTTTGAAATATTTTATCTCTTGCTTTGAGTGTCTTTCAGTTACAAAGCATTTTTTTTCTTTAGAATTCTTTGGTGAAATAACTTTTTCTTTTATTGAATAGTTCGTGTTAAAAGAGAAAATTTGTTTGGGTTTCTTTGTTTTATAGAGATTTGTTATTCCTTTTAGCTATCTTTGAAACAAAATTTTCATTTCTTACTTTGCATTAGATTGGGGGCATCTTTTGATTTGAA
>ML794943.1:274627-304352 GCA_009831015.1 Picea engelmannii
TTTCTAAAATTTTACCCTAGTTCACCACGTCAATCAATCCCAATCCACCCTCCTCCTTAGGAAAAATGACAACATCCCATCAAATCATTAGTGGTGCATAGTCTCTACCATATTTCAACGACAAGGAATATCCTCAATAGATTTTCCAACCTATTAAAATAAGAACAACCAAGAAACTAACTAGAAACATAGTAAATATGAGAGGATTGTGCACTTATATATGTTTCCAAGTTATATCATTTAGTAGAGTATGAGGGTGTTTGCAAGGGATGTACAAGGGAACTTGTCCAAGAAATGACCCAAAGGGGTCATTGGATCTAGGGAATTCAGAGGAATAACGCACCCTCCCTAGCAATTAAGACTCCGGGTTTTCATATCAGGTTTGATATTTTTATATTGTTGCATCTTAAATAAATATTGTTACCAGGACAACAGTCTTTAGAGATCTATTATTGCTAAGTACTTTTTCTATCAAATGTTTTGAATATTTTTAGTACAATGATCATTGTGTAAATGCTCACTATTTAGTACGAATGATGCACTCATTTACAAGATGAAATTGATTTCTTCTAGGAGATGTTCTTTGTCCTGGGCAAGTTATCTTGTAAATTCCATGGAGGTTACCATGGAAATGATCTTTTTCTTATTCTTGTTTTGTTCCGGGAAGGTTACCATGGAGGAATGATTGGAAACATCATTGGAAAAGTGTTGTTCTTATTTTTTGTTCTTGTATTTTATTTTGGCTCTTGTCTCAAGCAGGTTACATGTGATAGATCTGAAAGGGAGCTATAGTGACTATTGAAGGAGGAAACAAATTGGATGGTCTCTGGTTTGAGACATGGAGCAGACTATCTAGACATAGAGTTGTGTATAGGATAATACACATCCATGTATAGAAGGAAAATAGGATGATGTTAGAACCTTCTGGAAACAAGTATACCTTTGTGCGATACAGACTGTTCCACATGGAGATTGATGAGGAGGAGAAAGTGGCTCTACTAGTGGTGAGGCAGTCAACCCCACCTAGTACCAATTTAGAGGAAGCTAGAGTTCAGAGGGAGTCATCCCCCAGGATCCAATAGGGAGGAGAAACCTTCCAGGAGAGTTCATTGGAGCTCATACTTCAGAAGATGCAGAGGGAGTAGATGGCTCCATAGATTATATAGACTTAGAGGGAGTCATGTTTCAAAGGGAGCATGGTACTCCAGGATTGATGGATACTTCATGAGCTTGGTTTTAACCAAGAATGTACAGAGTGAGCCTAATCCCAGAGAGAGTCAGTTGGATGAAGAGAGAGATGCTTATTTAGAGGGAGTTACCCCTAGATCCAAGTGGGAGAGAAACATATCCTAGGACTAATAGACAAGTGTCATGAGTTGAGGAAGACAAACATAAGCTTCAAAGCTAAGAGGTTTATAGGAAATGTGATATCGCTAGAGTGACAGAGGAGGTATCCAGTCAGGAGGATTAGGTATGGATTTTTTTCAGTCACGGAGGTAGCAATAGGTGAGGTAGATTGGACATCAGGACTTACTTCAGTGATAGAGGGAGTTGGCCTCAAAGTTCGAGATGAAGAATCCTAGCTGGATGTATTCTTGGGATTAAAGGTGTGATGAGATCAGATGAGATATTCCTCATTCATGGGATACCGAGTAAGATTCGATATGATGGACTGGAAGTCGATGAATACACCCATGATGAAAAATATGAATAATTTGAGTGGTTCTTCTTCAGATTCATATTTGGAGGATGGTGCAGACCCCCTTCTCTCTAAGGGTTATGCGACCTCCTGGTCTAGGATCTTTCGACTTCTCGAGATGGACTAGATCTGTGACTCCCTGTTGGAACCTTTACAATACAAATTTACAAGTACTTTAGCGAAACCTCACCCGCACAAACTAACACCAAGCATAAATTTTCCTCCACATGACCACCCATTGTGACCACGCGCTTATCCGAAAAGGCGCATCACGATTTCACGTGTTGGGTATACGAGTCAACCCAAATCTCTGTCTTTCAAACTCCTGAACTCCTGAAATCTATCACCTCATATCAATGGTCTAAGACTTCCCTTAAATCAACAGTCTAGATCAATTCTTTGCAAATCAAGATTTCATGTTTTTGTTATTGAAAGGCTGCTCGTCTCCCTTCCTCCGATACCCGAAATTGTGAATTATTTGAACTCCGCCTACGTAGAATCAACGATTCACAACCTTCCACAGTTTCAATGGCTATGATTAAATCACGATTTCTCTTTTCATGAGTTTTCACAATTCCTACCTCCAACTTCCCGACTTACGAATCAATGAAACGTTGATCTATCACCACATGTTCTTCCTCAATGAACGAGCATGATCATTTCACGATTTTAGATTTCATGAATTTCACTCTGAAGGATTTCTCCCACTCTTTCTTCGAACTTTCAATTTATGCGCTCCACCTTTGAGCGCTTCAACTCTTCAAAACTTAAAATTTTTCTAAGTCTTTCCTTTCAAATCTTAGAATCACTACTCCTCCTAAGCTTTAGGCAAATGAAATTTAAACCTCTCCCTGGTGCACAATTGCACTATGCATCTTTTCAAAAGACTTTCTGATGCCCTCCTAGCATACTCTACGCTCAACTTCCCGATCCTTCAAACTTACAATGAGGTTTCCTCTATGCACACTCCTTGTGCTCAATATGCACACTCTGCATATGAAAGTCCCTTTCTATCTCTTCTGAACTTGAGCTGAAAAGACTCCCTCACACGCACTTCTTGTGCTCAGTATGCACTCCTTGCATAACTTACAGAAGAGAACTACTTGGAGACTTATTCAATTACTCATTCTCCATAAACCTCACACATTCACAAAATACATAATAACAGCCAAACAATATCAACACTGTATAATTGAATCAATTTTCTTTGTTCTATTCATTTCAAAGAAAAAGCATAATTACCATAGTTATATCTTACAACCATTACAATGAAAACTTGTCTAAGGACCCAGAGCCTCTTTTCTCTTCTTCCTCATATCTAAATCTTATCACACTCTACCTTGGCGGTTACCTACCTAGCTTAATTACATGTAACCTAATGACTAATCAGGCAATTATCCTACAAATGTAATATATTACAGTTGTGTAAAGGATTTCCAATTTTTTCGTCCTTTCAAATGGTTGCTTGACTTCATAGACAACTAAATTAAATTAAAGGAAAAAATAAAAAAGATCTCCACATAGTTACCAAGTTGTTTAGGGTCAGTTTTGGCTCCTTCGATGCATTGAGGTGTCGACTTCGCTTCCACCTCCGCTTCCTTTTGATGTGATAGCGATGCTCCTTCATCATACTCCTCTGGCCAAAATATTCATGGACTCCTGTCCATGAGCTCTCACACCGTTTTTCCATGCTTCAAAATATCAGGTTCAGTTACCCAACTTGAATCTTCCACAAGGTGATCCTTCCACTTTACCAAATATTCAGGATGCATCTTTCTTCTGGTTTTCCTTCCAACTCTCTTTTCTAATATTTTCTCCATCTGAGGTTTTTCTACTGTGGGCATATGTTCTTCCCATTGAATCTCTTCCTAATCATCCAATTCTCCTGCGTCATCTCTACTATAAGGATACAGGTCTGCAACATTTAATATTGGTGATATCCCAACATTGGTCGACAACTCAATCTCATAAGCATTTGCTGCAAATTTTCTAAGGATCTTGCATGGTCCTATATTCTTCATATTCAACTTATTATATGTTCTTCTTGGAGACCTTTCCTTTCTCAAATGAGATAAAACTTCATCTCCAAATTCAAATTTAACTTCCCTTCTTTTCTGATCAACTTTGTCCTTATACTTCTAATTATTATCCGGTATCTGCCTCTTAACTTGATCATGAAGTCTTTTCATTTCTGTAGCAAAATCTTCTTCTCCAACGCTCCTGAATTCATCTTGTTTCAACTCTCTCGATTCTGAAATCCCTCTTAGTTGTCTTCCATATACTATCTCAAATGGAATTTTTCCCGTACTTCTATTAACAAAATTGTTAAATGCAAATTCTGCCTGTGACAGAATCTTATCCCACTGACGACCTTGTTCAATGACTAAACTCCTTAACAAATTTACCAGATTCTTATTCACCACTTTAGTCTGTCTGTCTGTGTGAGGGTGATATGTTTAACTAAAATATAAATTAGTTCCCAGCATCTTTGATAGACTCCTCCAAAAGTGTCCTACAAACTTAGTGTCCCTGTCTGATACTATACTTCTGGGCAATCCATGTAATCTCACAACTTCTCTGAAAAACAAATTGGCTATGTGTGTAGCATCATTTGTCTTCTGGAATGGTATGAAATGTGGCATCTTAGAGAATATATCGACCACAATGAAATGGAATCACTTCCCTTCTGGGTTCTAGGTAATCCCAATACAAAATCCATACTAATTGCATCCCAAGGCCTTTTTGGAATAGGCAATGGTTGATACAAACTAGTATTTTGTCTCTTTCCTTTTTCATATTGAAAAATCTTACATTGATCTACAAGTTTCTTCACATATTTCCTCATACCTAACCAATAATACAAACTACTTAGCTGTGAAAACGTTTTTTCATGACCGAAATGTTCAACTAGGCCCCCACTATGTTTTTCTTTCAAAAAATTATCTCTCATTGAGCATCTTGGTATGCACAATTGGATTCCTTTAAACAAAAATCCATCTTGGATCAAATATTATTCCCATGAATTGTTATCCCTCAACAAAGGATTTTCATATGCTTCATAAGCCTCCTTAAAATCTGGATCTCCCTAATACATTTCCTTAAGGTTCTCAAATCCTAAGGTCTTCACTTGGAATTCCTGTATAACCAAATTTCTCCTGCTCAAAGCATCCACAACTTTATTAGCACTTCCAGAAATATGTTTAATGACAAAAGTAAAATTCTGCATGAACTCTACCAACTTAGCATGCCTCTGATTCAACTTCTCTTTCCTAGTAATAAATTGCAAAGCTTGATTATCACTATACAAGACAAACTCTTTTGGAATTAGATAATGTCTTCATTTTTTCAAAGATTGAATCACTACATAAAACTCCTTGTCATATGTAGAATATTTATCCTTAGCGTCATTCAAATTTTCACTAAAATAAGCAACTAGCCTATTATCTTGACTCAAAACTACTGCGATGACTATTGCACTTGCATCACACCTTACCTGAAATGTCTTTCAAAAATCGGGTAAAACCAGAACTGGTTATTCTATTATCTTCTTTTTCAACACTTTGAATATTTTCTCAGCCTCCTCTATCCAATTAAAAGACTTTTGTTTCTTCTTAACAATATCCATCATGGGTGCACATATACCACTAAAATTTCTAATAAAATTTCTGTCCTCAAATATGCCCCTGGGTGACGACCATTCTTTGATTGTTGTCACCTTCTCTGGATCCATCTTCAATTCATTTGAAGAGATCAAAAAACACAAATATATGAGTTCTGTCTTCATAAAAGAACTTTTCTTCAAGTTTATTAACAACTTTTCTTGCTGCAATCTCCTCATCAGTAATGTCAACTTATTTAAATGTTCTTCCTTTATTTTGCTTAAAAATAATATATCATCCAGATATACAATGACAAATTTATCTATGAAGTCCTTCAGTACTTCATTCATCAACCTCATAAATGTTCTTGGAGCATTTGTCAATCCAAATGGCATGACTAGCCATTCAAACAAACCTTCATTTGTCTTGAATGTTGTTTTCCATTCATCTCCCGCTCTCATTCTTATCTGATGATATCCACTCTTCAAGTCTATTTTTGAAAAATAGCTTGCTCCACTCAAACATTCCATCAAATCATCCATCCTGAGTAAAGGAAATCTATACCTGATGGTGATCTTGTTGATAGCTCTGGAATATGTACACATTCTCCATCCCCCATCCTTCTTTGGACTCAATACAGTTGGCACTGCACATGGGCTTAGACTTTCCCTAGCTAAACCTTTATCCAACAACTCCTGAGATTGATTCTTAACTTCTTCATTTTCTCAAGGTGTCAACCTATACGCTACTTTATTTTGTAAAATGGCTCTTGGAATCAAGTCAATATGGTGGCTAATACTCCTAATGAGTGGTAATGAGTGAGACAACTCATCCACTACTATGTCAGCAAAATTCTCTAACAATTCTTGGATTTCTTCGGGAAAATCATTCATAGAGGTATTGGTAAGGATAAATCTTGGCTTCCTTACTACAATAAATTGCATTTCATAATCTTTCTTAATCTCCTTCAAGATTTCCTTCCCACTCATGAGAAGTACTCTTCTGTTGGCTTCTTCATTTTCTTTATTCTCTTATATTGACAGTAACATGTAGGTTCTACCATTTTTCTCTAAAGTGTAAGTATTCCTTCTCCCATCATGAGTGGCATTCCTATCAAACTGGCATGGTCTTCCCAATAGAATATGACAAACATCCATGGGAATTACATCACACATAATCTCATCTTTATAGCCTCCGATTTTAAATTCAACTTTGCATTGTTGACTTACCACTACTTGATGTCCTTTCTACAACCACAAAATTTTATATGGAATTGGGTGTGCAGTTGTCTCCAACTCCAAATTCTCCACCATTTCTGTAGATACTAAATTATCAGTGCTCCCATTGTCTAAAATCATTTTGCCAACTTTGTCTCTTGTTTTACAAGCAGTCATGAACAATCTCATTTGTTGAACTGAGCCTTCTATTTCCTTCTCTGGCTTTAGAAGAACTTTCCTCATCATAAGGTTTTGTCCTCCTTCTGCTTCTTTTGCTTCCACATTCTTCTGAGCTTCAGAAATGTGTGATTATCCTCCTCCTTCTTTCTTCCTCTTGAGGCATTCCCAAGACATGTGTCCTATCTTTCCACATGCATAACATTTAACTCCACATCCTCTACCTCTTCCTCTTCCTCGGGGAAAATAATTTCTCCCACCAAATGGTCTTCTTTGGGAACTTCCTCTTTCAAAGTGACCATGTGATTTATCAATCTCATCCTTGCTTTTTGATTCCTTATCATAGACAATTCCCTTACCTCTATTTGATCCTCGTCTTCTATTTCGATGACTATGGTTTCTGGCCAACTTTTCTTTTTCCTTAAGTGCAATCTGATAAGCATCTTCCACTGTCCTCACAGTCATCATGTTGATCTCATCGTGAATTTCATACCTTAAGCCATTTATATAGCTGGAAAATTTTTCATCATCCTTCTCTCTTTGTCCAGTCCTAATATTCATCCTCTTTCACTTTCACTTTCATACCCCTCTATCTGAGGTTTTGCAACTTTCTGAACAGATTTATCTGGTATTACTTAGGTATGAATTTAGCCTTCAGTTTGGATACCATCCTATCCCAATTATTTATCTTTTGTTTTCCTTTGATCCTTCTCTTTGCCTACAATTCATTCCACCACAATGATGCATGTCCCTTTAATCTGGTGACAACATGTCTCACCTTCTTTCCTTCATTGATATCTTCATAGTCGAAATACTTGTCCATGGACCTTATCCAGTCCAATAGCTCTTCGACATTCAAATTACCTTCATACATTGGGATGTCCATCTTTTCTCTAGCCCCCAACTTCACAACAGATTTCAAGAAGCGTTCTTCACTCGCATCTTCCCCTGTAGCTTCTTCAACTTCTATTTCTTTGCTTTCTACATCACTTGCATCTTCAATGACAGGTGTTCTTATTTGCATTGCTTCCATCGCTTCCAAAATTGTGCAAAGCTCTCTCATTTCTCTTCCTACAACACGGTTTTCTATAGGTGGTCCTATGCTTACCCTTGGCGACATCGCTTCAACTATTTCTAACACACTGAATACAACTTCAATCTTTTTTTTTTCAAGCTCTAATACCACTTGTTGCAGACCCACCTTCTCACCAAGGGCTACGTGATGTCCTAGTTTGGGATATTTTGACTTCTCAAGCCTGAATAGCTCTGTGATTCCCTGCTGGAACCTTTACAATACAAATTTATAGGTCCTTTAGTAAAACCTCACCCATGCGAACTAACATCGGGCATAAAGTTTCCTCCATGTGACCACATGCTTATTTGAAAAGGCACATCACGATTTTGTGTGTCAGGTATATGAGTCAACTTGACTCTTCATCTTTTGAATGACCGAAATCTATCACCTCAGATCAATGGTCTGAGACTTACCTTCACTCAATGGTCTAGATCAATTATTTGCAAATCATGATTTCACGTTTCAGCTATTGAAAGGTTGCTCGTTTCCCTTCCTCCGATACCAAAAATTTCAAATTCTTTGAGCTCCTCTTACGTCAAATCAATAATTCACAACTTTCCACGATTTCAACGGCTATGATTAAATCGCTATTTTTCACAATTCCTACCTCCAACTTCCAAACTTATGAATCAACAAAACAATGATCTGTTGCCACGTGTTCTGCCTCAACGAATGACTACAATCATTTTGAAACTTTTGATTTCGTGAATTTCACTCTGAAGGATTTCTCCCACTCAGTCCTCCATACTTTTTCTTTCTTCAAACTTTTAATTTCTGCGCTCCACCTTTGAACGCTTCAACTCTTCAAAACTTAGAAATTTTCTAAGTGTTTCCTTTCGAATCTTAGAATCACTCCTCCTGAGCTTCTAACAAATGAAATTTAAGCCTCGCCCTATCCCACACTTGCACTCTGCATCTTTTCAAAATACTTTCTGATTCCCTCCTGACATACTCGACGCTCAACTTTTTGATCCTTCAAACTTACAATGCGTTTTCCTCTACGCACACTCCTTGCGCCGAATATGCACAATCTACATATGAAAGTCCCCCGCAATATCTTCTGAACTTGAGTCGAAAAGGCTCCCTCACACGCACTTCTTTTGCTTAGTATGCATTCCTTGCATAACTTACAGAAGAGAATTACTTAGAGACTTATTCAATTACTCATTCTCCATAAACCTCATACATTCACAAAATACATAATAACAACCAAACAATATCAACACTTTACAATTGAATCAATTTTCTCTGTTCTATTCATTGCAAAGAAAAAAAATGATTATCGTAGTTATCGCTTACAACCATTACAATGAAAACTTGTCTAAGGACTCAGAGCCTCTTTCCTCTTCTTCCTCCTATCTAAATCTTATCACACTCTACCTTGGTGGTTACCTACCTATCTTAATTACATGTAACCTAATTACTAATCAGGCATTTATCCTACACCTGTAATATATTACAGTTGTGTAAATGATGTACAATTTTTTCGTCCTTTCAAACACTGGCCCAACTTCATAGACAACTAAATTAAATTAACGAAAAAAATAAAAAATATCTCCACACAACTACCAAGCTGTTTAAGGTCAGTTTTGGCTCCTTCGATGCATTGAGGTGTCAACTTCTCTTCACCTCTTCTTCCTTTTGATGTGATAGCGATGATCCTACATCAGTGGATCCCATGATGTACAAGAAATTGATTGGATCCTTGATGTACCTGGTTAATGCCAGGCCAAATATTTGCTTTGTAGTGAGCACCCTAAGCCAGTATTTGGTTGAAGCCAAGGAAGTTCCAGTGGGTGGCAACGAAGCATGGTACAATTGAATATGGTTTGTCTCAGTTGATGAAGTGAGGATGAAGAGATATACATATTTCGATTGAGAAGGAGTGCAATATACATATTGAGCACCTTAAGGTGATACTTCAACTTGGAATCAATTACGATTTCTAGGATAAGATAGAAGCAGGCTTCTATAACACTTAGTATAGTAGAGATGAAGTATGTCACAACCAATTTCACAAGTTTTGAAGTGGTAAAACTTCATAATCTTCTTGCAAGACTTCATCTGAGACATGGTATAGAAGGGAGCAGTGAAGCTCCAATACTTATCCATAGATGAGAAGATTGTAGATATCCTCCCAGAGTGGCCATGTCTGGTTGAGGAGGATGATACACGAGATTAACCATGTTGATTTGGCTAGTGATGAGCATTGATGTTTCAACATCGGGCATACATTCCCCTAGATTTTTCATGCATGGGGCTATGCTAGTGTTGATATGACCAAGGGGAGAATGACTCATTCACTCATGGGGATATTCTAGTGGTGAATGGCCGAGGTATGTGGATATCATCGAGCATACACTCCCCTGGATTGGTCATGCGTGGGGATATGATAGTGTTTTTATGAACAAGGGGAGAATGAATCATTCACTCACGGAGCTCTCCTAGTGGTGAATGGCCCAGGTATATTGATGTTCTCCAGCTTCGACCAAACATTCTTCTTACATTATGTTGATGTTCTCCAGCTTCAAGCAAACATTCTTCTTACATTGGCCATGAAAGGGGATATGCTAGTGCTCATATGACCAAAGGAGAATGATTCAATCATCCATGGGGCTTTGCTAATGGTGAATGGCCTAGATAAGCATCAGGAATTCATTATCCTAGATTGATCATGCACAGGGCTATGCTAGTGATAATATGACCAAGGGTAACGATTCATTAAATCACAGGGTTATGCTAGTGGTGAATGACCTAGGTGTATTACTTCTCCTATTAAGGAGTGGATGGACTTGAGATGTTATCACATGCATATTCTGGGATGGAATGCATGTGCAGAGATGACACATCAACATCGCTCATGAAGAAAACCTTTCTATGACAGAAGAAATCCAATTATGGAGAATGCCTCCCTCGTTGAGAGGGAGTGTTGGAGATTTGCAACTTCGGGTAGTCATTCTTCACAAGAAAGTACAAGAAGACCCATATACACCATTATAGAAGCCCCAGGAAGAAGTTGAAGTTCCAATAAGAGAAGTTGGCCCCATAGGAAAAATAATAATAAAATTGAATACACAGAAATAATAATTTGGCCTAGGTTGGTGGACCATATCAATATAAATACAAGACTCGCTCATTTCATTTTGATAGCTAGACAACTCCTTCTATATTGCGCACAAGGAAGTTGCAACTGTCGTTTTGATAGTTTCACTATTTTTGGGTTACTTGTTATCTTGGAGAGTGTTACACACTTGGAGAAGCTCTTGCTTGGTTATTCTTTATCATATTATTGAGAAGCTAGGTCTTGGTGATGATCTTTTTTGTATGGTATTTTGGCTATTGATGGTGATGTATTGGTAATTTCTTGGACTGAATTCTTCTAGAGAAAGGTTATTGGGTTTTCTCCCAAGTTTGTGTTTCCCAGGATAAACTCTTGTGTTCTTGTGTCTACTATGCATGGTTAATATTTCTAGATCTTGTTATTTCTATTGTATTGCTATAGTTGAGATTTTCAGTGTATAGTTATTCTATGATGACTTTTGTATGAAAGTGAATCTTGTTTGTAATTATAAGGAAATAAATATCAAGATCTAAGAAACATATAAAACAAAAACAAAATATAATATAGATTTAAAAAATAAATAGACAAAGATATGGAAAGGAACAAAGTGATATAGTAAAGATCATATTATATTAATGAATGTCTGAAATACAAAAGACCGCAAAATGCAAAAGAAAGTGAGATATCTAGAATAATGGCATCTTATCAATGGAAGAGATGTGTCAAGTATGATCATTCTTAATAAGTTGAGTAGAATGAGGCTCCAAAGGCCTTTTTAACATAAAATGTAAATGAGAAAACCCTAAACATCCAAAACCCTAACCTTGAGAGATGAAACACCAAAAGGTTTGTGGGCCATGATGGGGATAGTCAATACATCAACTTCTTGAGGGCGTAATTGTTTCATATGATCTCCATTTGGGGTACTTGATACATCGTTGAAATGGTATAGTCGAGCCCAAAAAACGTCATTTAGGGCCTCAAAACGACCCTGGAATTTTGGGACCCGAAAAAATGTAAAAAAACTACGAAAATGGAAACTGGTCTTTGAGCTAATGGAATAGGTGGGTGGCCACTAGTATCCACCTAGATTATTCATCCCCCATTAGGAATAAATTTTCTCCATTGCGTCATGTTCATGCATCAGATGAGGAAAATTTTACTAAATCTAACTCATGGTGAGTGAATTTCCCTGATGAAGAAACTTCCTTTCTTTGATGATCGAATAGACTTTGAGAGTTTACTAGCAAGTGTCATTTGTCTTGGTGTCCATGATCCAATTAAATTTCACTTATTCAATGTAGGCAAGATTGATTTTTGTAGGGGCTAACTTCTCAACTGCATCCAAAGTGTCCAAGAGAGGTGGAAAATATGGTCGGAGCAGTTCCACATTAAATACCTACTGCAAGACAAGGAAAGGAGGAATACTTAATTAAAAATCATTCTCACCCATATCCTTGGTGATGGTGTAAGAAACATATCAAAGTGGGAAAAAATTATAATGGGGTCCTGTGAGGTTCTCTTTCTACAAATGAAACCATACCTTATCTCTCACTTGAAATTAGGGTAGTACCCGATGTTGATCGTGGTGTTGCTTTTACTTGGGATTCAATTTCTGCACAATATCATGAACTTGTTGTTGGATGTGATGGATGCGCTCAACAAATTTGGATGCTCGACCAACCTCGGTATGAGAATGGGAGGAATCTTCAGGTGTGACTGCAATGGGAAGAGATACGTCAATGGGAGCCAATGGTTGGAACCCCAAGCACACTTGAAAAGGGCTATGGCCAATAGAGTTGTGGAGGGATATGTTGTAGCTATGTTGAAAATATGGAAGGATTTCATCTACTGTGCATGGATGTTTGTAATTATACACCTCAAGATATGTAGAACCATCCTATTGAATACCTTTATTTTTCCATTAGTCTGTTGGTGGAAGGCAGTCAATTTGGTCGGCTTGGTATCCATCATCGACCATAGGCTAGACCAAAAGGTGCTTAGGAACCTACTATCTCCATCAAAGATAATAGTTTGGGGGAGCCCAAAATTAACCCAAACATGTATGAAGAAGAGCTTGGTAGTGGTCTCGACTGTGATCCTCTTCTTCCAGGGTGCCAAAATTTCCATATTAGTGAATCGATCAATGACCAAGAAGACATAGTCATTTCCATGCTTTGTTAAAGGTAGACCTAAGATGTAGTCCATGGAGATAGACTCCCAAGGCCTATCTAGAGTAGGAAGAGGAGAGTATAGCCATGTTTCTTAATGGTGGACTTGGAAATCAAATAGGTGGTGCAAGATCTAATGTACTTGTAGACATCTTGTCGAAGCTTCAACCAATAAAAATGCTTATGAAATACTGCCACTATCTTTTCTAAACAAAAATGTCTAGTTTCCCAACTATAATGAGCTTTCCAGATCAACTTTTCATGTTGATGGAGGATCATCGTTGGAAATCACATGGAGCAGGACCACTCAGCACATGGGAATATTTCCAAAATCTCAACGCTGACAGTTACGGTGAATATTTTTGAAGCATGCTTGAACTCAGCGTCGGGAGATATTTTTGAAGCACGTCTGAACCTAGCGCCGAAAAAATCTTGGAAGCACGCTTGAACGACTGTGAGCGAAGTGGGAGTTTCCACTCCTGATCTAGAATGCGACTGATCTAATATATTCATTAGGTTAGGTTTTGGAGTAGACAAGTAGTTGGGGGGAACACTAAGAACCCTTTGAGATAAATAGAGGTTTTGTACGCCCAAATGAGGCTAGCTACAAGTTAGTAGGAGATTTCTGAGTTTTCAGTTTTTGTTTTTATTATAGTTTTATTCATTTTCACCTTTGAATATAACAGAGGAAAATTGATCTAATGCATGGTGTGGACATTGTTTGCAATTCCCTGTTATTGTGTTCTCATGAATGAATGAATGAATTTCGTTATGAGTAGATGGGAATGTTAATGTTAGGATAAGTTTCAATTGTTTATCTTCTATCGAGTGGTGCAAGGTGTGCACATAGAACACAAGGAGTGTGTCGATGGGATCTATTTCGGTTTCGAAGCTCAAAATAGATAACATGAAACTTTCCCTTTGCAAAGAGTGCAAAGTGACTACTGCATGGTGTGCACTGTTGTTCGCAGGAACTTGAACCTACTTAATAATCTGTTGCAAAGTGTGCATAGAGACAAAAGGAGAATGCTAGGAGGGTGAGAGGAATTTCTCTTTGAGAAATACTTCAGATATGAGTTATCAAAATCCATGAAATGCAAGAAGTGTGCGGGAAATCAAATTCTTCATGAGACCAAACTTAGGAGGAATAACGCTTTTTGGAAGTTGTGGACAAGATCCAAGAAATGGACTTGGAGGAAGGATAAAGGTCAGAGCCTTTGAATCTTTTGAAAATATTCTAAGTTTGAATAAATCGTAAGCTTAGGGGGAGATATCTGGACCGTCTAATCAACGTCCAGATAATGAGGAGAAAGTGCAGAGGAGGAAAGATCTCAATCGCTCGGTCTGAGTGAAAAAGAATCGTAGCCACCTGATCAAGGTAAAGTACACTATCGATAATCTTTGAAAGTACCCAGGAGGAGAAGGGTTATGAAATTTTGAAATCATTGGAGCCGTCCATTGTCAAGGAGGGCACATGGTGAGAGATCAGTGTTTCGTTGATTGGCAATTTGGGATAGTCAGAGCTAAAGGTTGTGAGAGCTCACAAAATCCAAGTTCGCGATTTGATATGAGCCGTTGGATTGAGGAGAGATCTGGACCGTTGATTCATTTCGAGGGAAGGAGATATCAGGAGTTCGGATATCGGGAGAAGGGAGGTGAGCGATCATCCAACTTTGCGAAACATGAAGTCCCGATATGCGAACAAGAGATCAAGACCATTGGATCGAGGGGATTGTGGACTATTGATTTCGCAAGAGGAACTCACAAGTTCAGGTTTCAGAAGGATGAGAAAGTGAACTTCATGAGACGTGAAGCCACGAAACATGAAATCGTGGGGTGCTTGAAAGATTTACCCATGGACATAGCGAAGGCTCACATCAGTGAAGGATAATAGGAGGGATAACACATGCTAGGATCCTATTCAGATTTTGGAAGTTGGGAGATTCGGGGTGACTCACATGAAAAAACTCGATACGTGAAGTCGCGACACACCTTTCGATTAGGCAACTGGTCACAACCTCAGTCACATAAAGGGAGGGGATTAACCAGGAGAGATAAGACCTAAATACGATGAAGCTTAAAGGTGTTAAGGAGAAAGCCACGGGTTCCATATAATCTGTTCTTTAAGGGAAAGAGGGCATGTTAAGTGGATTTAAGGTTCTTGAGGGGCCTAAGAGTCAATCAGACTTAGTTTCTTGATCGATCCTAGACCAGGAGGTCATGTAGCCCTCAGGAGAGAATGGGGGTCTACATCACATGCTCGCTTGAAGGAACACATAGATGGATTAGATGACATAACAATCCATCCTGGATATGAAAGTTGGGAACTGGTTTGCCTATGCTCAATGTTTGATAAGAAGTATAAAATTTAGATTCATTATTGTACAATTGTGTCCATCCAGATGTCTCGTGTCCATAATAGTTAAGAATTGTGGTGAGTGCTACCACTGGGGGTCGACTAAGGAAATATGCAACATGGTTGGTGCTACCCTTATTGTACTTGATATTCAAGTGGAATTGTTGCAAGTATGTGGAACACTTCTGATGGTAGTCATTATGTAACATTCCTTGAGTATGCATGAATAGCAGAGGCCCATGATCAATGTGGATGATCATTTCTTTCTCCATAATGTAATGATTCCATTCTTGACATTTCTGCACAATGGAGTACACATCTTTGTCATAGGTGAGGTATCTTCTAACAACATCAAATAGAGATTCACTATGATAGGCTACCGGATTCCCATGTTGAGTGAGGACTGTAACGATAGCATAATTTGAAGCATATGTCTTAATCTCAGATGGTTGTCGTAGGTTTGGAATAATAAGGACTAGTGTTGTGCAGAGGCAGAATTTCAAATCCTCCAATGATTTTTATTGGGGCATAAACAACACAAACTTGGACTATGTGCCACCCTTGGTCACCTGGCTTACATCCCAAGCGATATCAGAGAATCCCAACAAAAACCTACGGTAGAAGTTGGCAAGGCCAAATAAGTCACAGAACTTGGTCATTTTCTTTGGGGCCGACCAATTGTGCATGACTTGTATCTTGTATAGATCCACATGTACACCCTTCTCATCCACGATGTATCCCATATATTGGATTTTGTGCATGTGGAAGGAACGCTTCTCCAAATTGGCATATAACTTGTGTTGCAGAACGATGCCCAATACCTATTAAATATTCTCCAAATGTTCCTCCCAAGTTTTTTTGAAGATGAGGATGTCATCCAAATATAAAACGACAAAGGAGTTTGTGAATGGTCGTAATATATCATCCATCATCCACATGAATGTGGTCAAGGCATTAGTCAAGATAAAAGGCATGACCAACCACTCAAAGAGGCCTTCTTTGGACTTGAAGTTTGTCTTGCACACATCAGTTTGCTTAATCAACACCTAGTGGTAGCCTGACTTTAGATAAATCTTACTAAAAAACTTGGATCCCTTGAGTTGATCAAGAATATCATCAATCCTGGGAATTGGGTACTGGTTCTTGAATGTGATATTTTTTAGGGCTCTGTAATCAATACAAAATTTCCATGTCCCATTATTCTTCTGTACCAGAACAATTGGGCTCCCACAAGGTGAGGATATTGGGCTGATGTGGCCCATAAGAATTATCTCATGGATATGGCATTTGATATCGTCATTCCCCATAATAGAATGCATGTATATAGGGATGCTAGGAAGAGTATCATTGGGTGTCCTATTAATTGAGTGATTTACGTAACAGGCTACATGAACCCCAATAGGCGAGGTGAGTATGTCTTTGTACTCCTCTTCTATTTTGTCCACCTGTTGTTGTTGGCAAGAGAGACACCATGTAGAGAATTTGGTGGTTTCAGTGACCTTTTGTTCACCTTTCAATCAAACCATACAAAGGAAAAATATCCCAGTCTAAGAGACCACCTTTTTGCACTACTTCATGGAGATCAAAGAGACCACATTATTTGGGATTGCCTACGATACCCTGTAAAGTTGATCTCCCAAAGTAATAATGACACTATTGTTGGAGTTACTTCACACACACCTAGGATTTATTTTTCCTAAGGTTATTCCTTGTTTATTAGTCATAATTAGTCATTATCTAGTCTCCTATATTTTAGGGGAGAATATTCCACCTGGAGAATATTCTCTTTCAGTTGACACTTCAGTTTGACTAGTTGAATTGAGTTTAGATGTTGCATTGCTTTTGTCACCATGCAACATTGGGATCATCACCAACTCACTACTCTTTGCTCAGTCAGTTAGCTAAATACTAGTTGACTAGTTAGCTCAGCTAGGTGGCAGTTCACTTTTGTAACTGCCTGAGAGACTAGACTAGGTGACAGTTTACTCTTGTAACTGTTGGTGTGTGTCCAGATCAATCTAGACCACCACTATGGCTCATTAGTTACTCATTTATCCTATATATATTGTAAATTGTTCACTCTTTGAGTGTGGAATACAGTTAATACAGCGTGGAATACAGTTAATGAGAATTCTTCCATTCTTTATATCTTGCTTCTTCTTTCTTAATTTCTCTCTCCAAATGTGTGTAGTATTTTCTAGCTAGATCTATTATGTGTAGTTTCAACACATTTACATGGTATTAGATCCGACAGACTTCTAGGAAAAATCTACACCAATCATTTTTTGCAGGTACAAAAGATTGAAGACAACAAAAAGATGGATTATTCACCAGAAATACTTCTCACGCCTCATAACTATTTGGAATGGAAGCCAAAAATTCTGCTTCATCTTAGATGTAGAGGCTTGTACCAAATAACCATGGAAATGGAAGTAGATCCTGATTCTTTCAATGAGAAAAATGACTTTCTCAATAGACAATATATGGCCATAGGAAGTATCGACATGTATGTTTCTCCCAAACTTTTCCATCAAGTATATAAAGAATCACAAGGATTAACTCCAAATGAATTATGGACCAGATTGGAGGTTCTATTTGGGAATAAAGAATATTTTGAATATTTCATGCAGGAGGTTGAACAGATAGAGCCAGAAGAGAAGCCATCAGAAGACCAGGCTTCTTATTATGAAGACTCTTCTACAAAAGTTTTTGCAGAAATTTGTATTCCAATAATTGAAGATGATGTCTACTCCATTTCATATTTGTTTTTTGAAATTCATGTGGAATATATATGGCATGCATCTTAGGATTTGCATGCAGAAAATTTTTCATGCACCATGCATGCATCTCAGGAGTCACATGTAGACACTTTTTCATGCACCATGCATGCATCTCAGGAGTCAAAAAGAGAGCCGTGCACATTAGATGCCATTCTGATATTTTATGAGAAACATTTGTAGAAACAAATTGGATATTTGAATTCCTCTCGGGAAAATATCCAATTTCAAAAAACAATCGTTCGAAACGGAGTCTGGAAAGTGAAGTTATGATCGTTTTAAAATCAACAAAATTTCAACATTTTTCTGGAAACGGCTGCACGGTTTTCAAATTTCATCCAAAATTTATTTGGATATTATTCATTACAAGAAGATAAAGTGGATATGTGTGGAAATATCAATGATGCATATACTTCATCGGATCCGTGCAGACATCTACATCTTCAACAAAATCTTCAAAGAGCACAAACTTGCATAGTTGTGAGGTCTTCTTGGAGTGAAGGACATGGTTGATTAACAACTGCCTTTTGTTACTTATCATTTATTATTTTATGCATTGTAATTTGAGAGGGGGTTTTGTTCCCATGAGGTTTTCCATCTTTCCTCATTTTGTTCAGTGTATCTTTTGTATTTGGGTACCTAACATGGCCTCGTAGCCAGGACCCATTCTTTATTTTCACCATAGTGATGTTCAGGGGGGGTGTTGGAGTTACTTCACACACACCTAAGATTTATTTTTCCTAAGGTTATTCCTTGTTTATTAGTAATAATTAGTCATTATCCAGTCTCCTATATTTTAGGGGAGAATATTCCACCTGGAGAATATTCTCTTTCAGTTAACACTTCAGTTTGACTAGTTGAGTTGAGTTTAGATGTTGCATTGGTTTTGTCACCATGCAACATTGAGATCATCAACAACTCACTACTCTTTGTTGAGTCAGTTAACTGAAGACTAGTTGACTAGTTAACTCAGCTAGGTGGCAGTTCACTCCCGTAACTGCCTGAGAGACTAGACTAGGTGGTAGTTTACTCTTGTAATTGTTGGTATGTTTCCAGATTAATCTAGACCACCACTATGGCTCATTAGTTACTAATTTATTCTATATATATTGAAAATTATTCACTCTTTGAGTGTGGAATACGGTTAATGAGAATTCTTCCATTCTTTATATCTTGCTTCTTCTTTCTTAATTTCTCTCTGCAAATGTGTGTAGTATTTTCTAGCTAGATCTATTCGATGCAGGTTCAAAACATTTACAACTATGGGGCATAGATTCATAAATAGAATGAAACTTCCACATATATGGTTGTCCTCGAAAAACATCACAAAATTCAAGAGGGGAACCATCACACAATACCTCATCTTTGAAGGGTTTGATGTTGTATTGCAGGAGACATTGATGGCTGGCATGGATGTGCCACCCCTAGCTGAACCAATTGATGGTGTATGGATGAGGATGTGAAATCGTTGTTAGGTTCAACCTCTTGAAAAGCTTTGCTAAGATCAGGTTCTTCTATATACCACTACCAATAATGAAATGGAGTGGGGTTCCCTTTACCCACATCTATGAGTGGAAAAGGCTCTCCCTTTCTTCAGGCTGGTTTGGTTCCTCTGGATGGAATTTTGTGCTAGCGATGATGACACTAGGTTTTGTATCAATGATGCATCTTCCCTTTTCTATCTCTAAATCAATTTTTGATTTAGCGTACGACCTTGGGGATTTCATATCATCCAACAAATTTTTTTTGGAGAGACATTAATCAGCATTGTGCCAAGGGATTTTGTGGAACTCACACCATTTTCCAATGTCCTTCTTCGACTTCCCATTAACCTTATTTGTTGGTGGTTTGGGTTAGTTATATTGGGGATAGCCCTTCTTTCTCTATCCTTTGGCCTGGGAGTTAGGTTCACCCTTACAATACTTTCATTGTTGCGTATTTGCAAACCCAAACTCCCATTTGTTCTGCTAGTTGAATTTATGCTCGATTTTTATAGCATATCAATAAGCGAATCCCAATGACGAGATGTAAAGAAACCCCATTTTGGTTTGGATGTACCTATATAGAGTCCCAGGGTATTTTAGGACCAGATATCACTCAGAGTATTTGATACCTAGGTTGGTGCACAAGGTATGGAAAGTATTTGTAAACTCTAACATTGTTTGGCCCCTCTCTTGGTGAAATGTGGTCCATCTCATGTATTGGTCATCATAACTTCCAACGAGGTAATATTGTTCCTTGAGGGAATCCAAATAATCCACCTAAGTGGATCCTAGCCCAAAATTTACAGAATCATCCTTAGCATGTTTCTCATAGTGATTCACCCACCAATCTCTAACATGGGGAAGGGCCTTAAGGAACACAAAGGTGATCATTTCAATGTTGAAAAACTTATGGACAAAGAAATAACCCTCTAGAATATTTAACTATTCTTCCAAAGTGTTGACATATATCTGGCCTTTAAATAAAGGAATATCAAATTTAACTTGTACCTTGAAGGGTGTTGTGCCTCTGAAGTGATTTTTGTATGAAGATGCCTTCGTTGTTGTTGGCAACTGTTGGATGTAGGCCTAGCCAGGAAGAAAGGTTATTTTTGGAGGAGAAACATGCAAGGAGGAAAAGACAGTTGGAAGGAAAAGAAGCATGTGTAAGAGAAGAAGGTGAGGCACGCATGCAAGGAAGACCTAACGATGATAATATTAGGGTTTTTGTAATGGTTGGTGAGAAAAGGGTATAAATAAGTAGTAATTAGGGGGGACAAAAAGGAGAGACAGAGAGGAGGAAGAATATACATAAATACATAGAGAAAGAGAGAGTTGTAAGGATTGTATGAGTCATTAAGATGGTGATCTGGGGAAGGATTAAGAGACTCGATCTCGAGAGTTATATCACAGACTGAAGAGCATGGTGCATTCTAGTCTCCTTGCAGGGATCGAGGAGCCTGTGGAAAAGGGGGAGAACTAAGATTGTAACCATGCGTGGCGTAATATATTCCTAAACTATAATAAAATCTTGAGAGATAGATCTTTGTGGACGTAACCCAGGAGGGGGTGAACCATGATAAAACCTATGTTATATGAATGGATGTATATGTCTCTATGTCTTATTAATTGATGAATGTTAGATGAATGAAGTAACTAGTTATATCTGGTATTCCACACACATGAATAGAATGAATGTTATAAGTAGATTTTAGACTGAATGAATCAAGATTATAGAGCATAACTGCAGATATCCACTCATTCTTAGGTTTCAAACACCTACGTATTGCAGCCACCCATATATCTATCTTTGGTGAGACTGTGCATTACACTCTGTGTGTTGTGTTTCCTTTTGGTTTACCACAGGGGCCGATAGTTTAAAGGGATTTTGTTGGGAATCTTATCAAATATGAACCAGGGTCAATCTATGCTAGTAAAATAGAATCAAAGTACCCCATAAAGAGTCCTCAAGACCAATAGAAGAGTAGAAAGCCAACAAATGGTTATGTTGTTGGCTGTGTGGAAGAAAATGGGATTGAGTATGTGAGATTTGGGGAATACACGTCAAAAGAATGTCAAATTGAAAAACAAGTCGTTGAAGAAATAAGAATCTAAAAGGGGATGTTGAGATCGTGGAATCCAACAAAGGAAGAGATAGAGAGTTGTTTGAAGACAAAGGAGCTAGAGTTTGCACATAAAGATAACATAAATACAAAGTTGACAGCACGCCAAATATATGGACAAGTACATATTCAATGACTTGCATGAAGTCTTTTTCTATGATTTCCTACATGTATTGCAGGAGTGGATAAAAATATTGAAAGGAAACCATCCTACAAATCAAATCAGATAGCTAGAGTGGAATCTTGAAGATATCGCGCAGTTAAAACAAGTTGATAATAAGTTTACGTGTGCAATAGATTTCTGGTTAGACAACATTGTTGCAGGATATATGATAGAATTTGCAGTAGATATAGTGAAATCATACAGTGCATCTGAACAAGAGTTCTTGAAGGGACCTCGAGGTAGGTACATCAGATCATTATATACTTCCATCAAGATATTACTATATAAAAAAGGTGTAATGACAATGAGTTAGACAACAAAACTTCCCTGTGTGCATGGGAGAAGGGGAAAAGAACTGATATGAAAGGGAGAAATGGAAGGATAAAGGGATAAAGGAAAGAAGGAGGAGGCATTGGACCCAATTATTATGGACAAAGACTAGATCAAGCATATCATGGTAATAGCTGGGAAGATGCGCATTGGAGTACCCTACCAATATAAGGTGAACACTAAGAAGAGAACCATAGCCATGAGGGAAGGCTTGGCAAGTGATGAAGAGGAGGTAGAGGATATCTGGGTTGTGGAGCAGATTGAGGAAATCCCATGCATGACATATGAGAGGAAGACGAGAGGTCCAAGAGAGGAAATAGAAGGTAGCACCCCTATCCATATCAGTTTCAGTCTGGAACCCATAAACCCATGCGCAACTATACACCAAGAAGAACACCACCATTTAGACAACTGAATTTCGAGAGAAGGAAGACATCAGGAAGTGCATCTAGACAAGGAACAATATCTGGTGGAGCCAGTTTAGGAAACATTAATCAAGTATTTACACTGTGCGGAGGTAGTAGTTTAGTATTCAAGATGGTAGGACATGATCCCACAATCAGGTTACCAAAATTCAAAGGAGAGGCGTCAGAGGACCCAGAGAAGCACCTGTTTATCTGCAAAAAGATCTGGGAAGTGAAACAGATCACAGACAATGACACTAAACTTGTACATTTAGATATCACGCTAAGATATCGTGCACTGGATTGGTACATGACTTTAGCTATGAACAATGCTCTAGGGACAACCATAATGATTGGAGATATCAAGAAGTTGCTGCTAAATGAGTTCCAGAAGCCTAGTTCAGAAGATCAATACATGAACGAGATGATAGATATTAGACATAAACTAGGAGAATCTATATGGGATATTGATGATAGATTCAAACGATTGAAGGGTAAGCTAAAATTTGTCATGACAGATATGCAACATATGCATCTGTTCATCAATTCACTCCTACCACACTTGAAATATCCGTTGCGACAACATAAGTTTCATACACATGCAAAGGATCTACAGGGGGACCTACAAATGGAAGAGAACCAATATTAGAAGATAGATCCAACCATAGAGGAGTTGAAGGAGGATATGAATAACTTAACATTCCAACTAAACCAAAAGAAAGGTAAGGACAAAATAGAATCTATTTGGTGTACTACATGTAGAATAGAAGGACACCACAAGAACGAATGTCCAACATTCGTACAATACATGGCAACATGAATGCCAAACCCATTGCCAACAGGAGGACTCTGGTGTGATATCTGTAAGAAACAGGGACATGATCCATATTACTTCCCAATGATGCAGAAGTACCAGAAAGTACCAAAGAGCTCGTATTGCAACTTTTGCAAGTTGGTAGGCCATGCTGGCAAAGATTGCAAAACCATGGACCTTATGAGGGAAATAACATTAGATGCATATAGGGTGTAGGAAGAAATGATGATCGGGCAAGATGCACCACAATTTAACCAAGTACTAGCCCCGTATAACATAGGGCAACAACAATATAACAATCAACAAAAATATAACACTGCGCAGCATCAGTATAACACAATGCAACAATAGTATAACATTGCGCAGCTGCAGTACCATACCATGTAGCCACACTACAATACTGTGTAGTATAACTAGGCACCTCAATATAATGTGCCGTGAGGGGATTGAGTTGGCTACAGAGGTGGAGGAAGAGAAAGAGGAGGCTTTGGAAGAGGTAGAGGACCAATGGTATGACACAATTGTCAACAACCAGGACACTATGCAAGAGAATGTCCATTTCCAACAACGACATGTATGTATTGTAGTGCATCAGATCATGACATGGAAGAATTTCTGAAACTATTAGGAAAGATCCAGGAGAAGAGAAATCAGAACAATCAAAATGTTTAGTGGATTTCAACAGAAGTGAGGGATGAAGGAAGAAACATCAACATAGTTACACGTGGAGGAACTAAAATAGGAAATGACATAGTAAGACAAGATCCATCACAACACCAATGGGTGAAAAAGAATGTCAAACCAAAGAAGCAGTTTGATGCACATAATGAAAATGAGACATTCAAGAAGGATAGACAAGAATTCATGAAGCCAGACATTGCATCGACATCAAATCCATAGTATAATAAGGAAGTATTAATGTACAAGATCCCTCCATCGCTAGATCACACCATAGAAACACATCCACTGGGAAAAGTAAGTACGATTAAGGGGTTTTTTCAATCCTGTGTTAGACTACTAAATGATCCATCCTCTGTTAAAATATTACAAAATATGATAGAAATATTTAGCATAGAAGCAGAAGGAAAGTTAGAACAAAAAACAATTAATCATCTGCATACAAGAAGGATAACAAACAAGGAATTCAGACTGAATGCCAACATTGGAGATTTCAACATGGGAGATATTATAATGTTTTTAGGATCCAAAGTAAATGTATTACCTAAGAAGACATGGCAATGTATGGGAGAAACCGCATTAGGATATTCACCTATTCAGCTAAAACTAGCAAATCGACGTAGAGTTCTACCAATTGGAAGATTAAAAGGAGTGACAATAGATTTGGATGGAGTACAGACTAAAGTTGACTTCAAAGTAATCGAGATAGTGGATGGCACAACACCTTATCCAAAATTTCTTGGCTTGGATTGGGTGTTTGATAACTAGGACATAATCAACTTAAAGATGAGGAAGATGACATTCGAGTTAGGAGAATACAGAGTCATTGCACCATTGGACCCATCAGAAGGGGAAAGGTTTGTAGAACCTACTTGCTTGGACCTAGAGGAAATTAACCAGTTTTACATAAAACCCGTGCGAGAAGAAGATTATGTGAACCCAACTGCAGATGGGATACTCGACTAGAGAAGCATCACCTCATGTGCATCTGACTCAGATACGATATTAGAAAACTGGCAACATAGGTTATACGAAGTCTCCATAAGAAGATGCATAAGAATAGACCATGCAATGAGATGGGTAGGTATAGAGATAAGGGAGCCTCCCAGCTTCCATGGGGTGAATGACTTAGAATCATTCTTAACATGGTACAAAGATGAAGTGTTAGAAAATCAAAGTCTCTTATCCCTAGACATAGCACTCAAGGCAACATTGGAAAGATGGTGGGGTGCGCAGAAAGAAACAATTAAATTCTAGTACCAATGTAAGCAATTACTGCACATTAGGTTTGGGGCAGAACAAGGAAGCAACCAACTAGAGAAATATGACAGACAAAGGGCATTAGCAGAACACTTGGAGAAGTGCAGAATGATATGGAAAATTACACCACTAGAGGACTAGCTCCATCATTTTGATCACACATTAGAAGGCATTCGAGCAAACTGGTATACAGACGAGGAATTGCGTAGAGGAACTAGAAACTGGACAATGTTACAAAAGAACTTACAGTCACTTTCTCATTTGAGAATGAGAACTCCAACATATATACAACACTTAAAAAAATCATAGGGGTGATATTCATTAAATAACCAAAAGTTGAACGCATGACAAAAGAACAACAACAAAACAGACAGACAATAAAAGAACTATTGCCATGCTACCACGTGCAGGAAGAAGCATTATATGAAGATGACCCATGCGATATTCATATTGAGGAAGTTGAAGGAGAAAGATAAGTGGAAGGTCCACCTATGGAATCAAAAGTAATGGCTGCATCGATCAATTTGAAGAAATTCAACATCGGGACAATTGAGAATCCCAAAATGGATAGCATTGGAAACTATTGGGATGAGAAAACCATGGAAAGCATAACAGAGTTACAGTGCGAACAACAACCTGTTCCCAATGACGTTGACATAAATGAAAGGCATAGTAGGAGAGTTATGCAAAATGAAGATACCGCTTAGAGTTGAGGCAGGACTGATCAGATAATGACCATATAGACTAAACCCCATATATAAGAAAAAAGTCAAGCCCAAAATCGATAGGATGTTGGAGGATGGAATCATAGAACCGGTAGAGGAATTTGAATGGGTAAGCCTGATGGTATTTCAGGAGAAGAAACAAGGTGGGATAAAAATATGTGTCCACTTGAGGAAGTTGAATGATGCATGCCTACATGACCCATTCCCTACTCCTTTCATAGATGAGGTGTTGGAGAACGTAGGAGGACAAGAATCTTATTCATTCATCGACAGATTCTTAGGATACCATCAAATCAAGATAGCACCGAATGATAGATAAAAAACCACTTTTTCCATGGAATGGGGATCCTACCAATATACAGTCATGCCATTTGGACTGAAGAATGCACTAACAATATTTTCCAGAGTAGTCATAGTTGCATTCAAAGAATTCATCCACCGGTTTCTAGAGGTATATCTAGATGATTGGACAATCTATAGTCTGTTGAAAGTGTTGGACACACCGACCACACTTAGAGGGGAGGTGAATGAGTGTGGAGATATTTTCACAAAACTTCCCTCTTACACAAAACTCATTAGCTAGCATTCACCATTTACTCATAACTCATTGTTGTCATTTATAACCAATTAGATGTGAAGATATATCAACAAAATATATCAACAATATATCATCAACAAATCATCACCACAAGGAACACAAAGAAAACAAGATGTATGTGCAATTTTCTTTTTATTACGGACTACAATCCTTGCAGTTTTTCAGCAACAACTGAATAGAGTACAACTCTACAAGAGCACCAGCTCTATATGCAAGACTCAAATTACATCCTTAGCACCAACTAAGATGAGGCAATAATCCATGGATATCAATGTCATAGGTACGTGACCTATTAGTAGTGCAACCTGTGTGTGTATGTGCCCTGGCTCACTACAACCTACGTATGTACATTGTCTGTCTGCATTAGCCTGCATATGCCTTCTGATTTACTTAGGGTTTTCTCTTTAGAATCAACTCATATCCTTTGCAACCAATTCATAATTGTCTTCTATCTCTCTCTGTCTAGTATGACTTATAACCAGTCACAACACATCCAAGCTCTCCAATAACTAACTCATGCTTCTCAACCATACAATATGAATGCTACTCAAACATTTATAAGCAATCAATATACTATAGAAATCATATTAGCACTGAATCAGAAGAGTGTTGCTCACTCTATCAGCCAACACAAACCACATCACAACAAAATACCAAGAATTCCCTAGGCATTCACCACATAACAACCAATAGTATCCATCAAGATAACAATGTAACCATACCAAAGTCTAAGTGGCAGATCTAAGCCCATAGACTGTAGATATGGAACTTGCTTCAGTCTGCAACAGCCAGTCATAAGCTCAAACAACAATTTCCATGACTTCATCCACTGTACGTGCCCTGTCTTCATACATCCCGCGTATGTATGCATCCCAGCCTATTATAGCCCATGTATAACTCTGAAACTAGGGTTTTTGAACCTCTAAAGATTTTTTCGACAATATCTCAGACATGCCGAAACTTTGATGTGTTCATGAGATCCTCCATACTCTCTCTCTCTCTCAGAATATATCTTCAATCATGCTCAAGAGATCCACACAATATGCTCACCAAAGATACACAAGATGTGCTCCCAAAATGTACAATTCACAAGAGACCCTTGCCTCTTATTTATTCTCTTCATCTTCTAGGTCACTTAACCCATTTCTAGGATACTTAACCTATTTTCCTCATTTTAGGGTTAACCACTTTCCATAATTGGAAAGTTCTCCATTACTTTATCATTTAAATATTCCTCAACCACTTTCCATAATTGGAAAGTTCTTCATTACTTTATCATTTAAATATTCCCCCTTGACTTTGTCACCTCACTTTATCATTTGAATAATCTTCTTTGATTTTGTCATTTTACTTTATTATTTAAATAATCCTTCTTGACTTTGTCACTTTACTTTATCATTTAAATAATGATTTATTCTTTTCAAGCACTTTGACTTATTTGAAATTTTGGGGCTTCAAGCTAACATATGAGAGTCCTCCAACTTTGTAAGGCCATAACTCTCAAACCATGAGGAGTTATGTGACATTCCACATACCACCGAAAATGGCATTGTAATATCCCCAAGGACGAGCCCTGTTGTAATCATGTTTATGAATTGTAAATCATGTTTTGTAGGCTAGTGAGCCGACTATTGATAAGATGGTAGGCTTATGTGTTTATTAGGCCAAAGAGCCTAAGTGTTAAGGCCAAGAGCATGTTTTTGTAAATGTAATATGTAGAACATTAATAAAGAATAAACATCGTTGCATGCAGACCGACCACAAAGAAAGAGTGATGGGGGACTAAGCTTCCACAAGGTGGGTAAGAGAAAAGGGGCTGAAAGGTTGGAAAGAGAGGCTAAGTATTGATCCTAGGCGCTCATATTAGGGGATTAAGTCCTTGGGAATAATGATTTATTATCATTCCCACGGTTATGAGAAATGTATGTTTTTATCCTAAGTTCCTGGAAGGGGAACATGTGCAAAAGGGAATGCATGCTATTGAGTTCATGCAACCTCATGGGTGACATGTGTTGGCCCTAGCACATGCAATTTAACCCAAAGATTGAAACGTGGAGGGGGTTCATCCTCCATTCCACCATGAGTTGTCTAAACCGAGGGGAGCTTTGCGTCTATGTTTAGTATGCCTCACGCAAGTCAGGGTGGGAAGCCTGTGATGTTTTTCTGGAAAGCCGATTCACCTCGGTCTGAACGACAAAATTCTTTGTTCGTCCTCTGCGTTGATTGAACCGTGTCACCTATGTGTCCTGTGAGCCGAGCCTAAATTCTCTTGTAGAGTAGAGTCTGTACTCGAACCACCTTTGGTTTGCTTCCTTTCGTGTGTTCTAAGTGGAATTGACGAGTGGTTTTGGCTGCTATCCTCACCTTGCAGGAATTGAGTTGAAAACTGGTTGAAGAGGCAGGTTGTCAAGCCTATGAGAAGCTCTCTTCAAGTGAGAGAGGCTACTCAAAAGTGATTTTCTCTCAAAAAGATTCCAACACCAGCTATAGAGCTCCGAGACCTCCTCATCCAGCCTGTTTTCGAGGCCCAGAGAGGGAGGTGAAGCACCGATGGACTGATCTTGTGAAGGTGTATACTCCCAGGTGGAACAGGCATGTAGGGAATGAGAGTTCATGAGTAGTGGTTTTAATAAGGCTCCCGGGGAGAATCCTTTCAATTGATCTATGTAGTTTTTCCTGTAACCTCAGCCTAGTCTAGAATTCCCTTACCTTGGGTGGAGCTTAGTCCCAGCTTGGGGGTGACCCACTGTTGAGCGTGATGAGCAGTGAAGTCTAAGGCTGGGAGGTTCATGGAAGGTCTGCATGTGGTTGGTGGAATTACCACAATTTCAAAGATAAGGATCAGTTTGTGCTTAATATTATGTTTTGCATGCCTGTGATGCTTATATGTTATCATGTATTATGTTGTGCATATGAGTTATTGTTAATGTTCTTGATGATGTATATTAGCAGTAATCATGTGCTTACTCTGTATTTTTTTTATTAAATTTGTTAATTAGATTTAATATGCATTATAT
>ML794943.1:311750-345530 GCA_009831015.1 Picea engelmannii
TTCCACTTGGGAAGATGAGTCTTTTATACAGAAGCATCCAGAGTTACTCAAGCGTTGCAGACAACACTTGTATCAAGGGGAGGGGCATGTTAAGCCCTAATATTGGCTCATTACCCCTTAATTGGGGCATATTATATTAGTAACGCTATTTTATTTATGTCGGCTTTAGGCCATTAGTTGTAATTTAGATTAGTAATGTTATTTTATTTATGTCGGCTTTAGGCCATTAGTTGTAATTATACCTCCTAGTCTCCTATATATACCAAGGAGACATTTTCATTTTGAATCATCTTGTAGTTGAACATTTAAGTGGGGTAAAAGGAGGTTGCCCCCTAGAAGAGACTTATTATCTGAAATTATATCTTTTTCAAGGCGTTGAGTACTTTTCCTAAGGTTTTGCTATGCTATATTGATGTTTGGTTCTTAACAAATAGTAGGAGGACATTATGCAGGAAAAGCTACCACACAGAAGGCATTGTGCACAGGACTATGGTGGTCGACTATTCACAAAGACTCAAAGGACTACTTCCATAAATGCGATATATGTCAAAGGGTTGGTAAACTGAATGGAAGGGACGAGATGCCCCTGATACCAGAGGTAACTTTGCAGGTATTCGACAAATGGGAAATAGATTTTGTTTGGCCAATTAACCCACCAGCAAAAAGGTCAGGAGCGAGGTACATTATCACTGCAACAAAATACTTAACAAGATGGGAGTAAGCAACACCAGTAAAATATTGTAGTGCAGAGAAAGAATCACACTTCTTGTTTGAGAAAGTGATCACTAGATTTTTCTGCCCAAGGATTTTGATGAGTGATCAAGACACTCACTTCATTAACAACACTATTAGGGCTATGACTAAGGAGTTTGAAGTTTATCATCAAAAGAGTACACCATATCATCCTCAACAAAATGGAATAGTGGAAGCATTTAACAAAACCTCAAGAATGAACTAACAAAGATTTGCAACGTTAATAGGGAAGATTGGGACTTGAAGATACCAATAGTACTGTGGGCATATAGGATCACATGCAAAAAATTGACAGGGTAGACACCGTTCAGATTGGTGTATGGACAAGAAGCAATGGTGCCATTAGAATTTTTGGTACCTAATTTCCACGTAGTCGCAATTACAAACATGATAGAGCGAGGTGTATGAAAGGAAAGGATAAATTAGCTAATGATCATGAAGGAATATATAATTCTAGCAGGGTTTCACCAAGAAGTACAGAAAGCAAGGGACAAATCTAGGTAGGACAGACATATCAAGAGGAAAAATTTCAAGGAGGGAGACTTAGTCTTGGTGTACGACTGTAAATATCTTCAACACCCATGAAAACTAATAATGCATTGGTTAGGACCATACAAAGTAAATATTGTCACAGATGCAGGAGCTATACAATTGAAGGATTTAGGAGGAACATAACTCAGAGGGATGATCAATGGGAGTCGACTGAATATGTATAGGGAAATTCGCCTTCCTAGCACTTCAAAAAAGAAAAATGGGTTACCGCACCAGACATCAAAAGATAGAAACAAAGGTGTAGTGCACCAAAGAGAGAATGAGCATGCATACTCGGAAATTCTAGCATGACGGAGAAAGGAGCAACGGTCACTAAAATGTGGAAATAATGGAAATGGAAGGTATGACAAATAAGTGGCAAAGGACTATGACTATTAAAATTGAATGACAAGAACAATTGATGGGACACTGCATTAATCGCGCCAAATGGAGACAGCAAGGGAATTCAATGAAAAGTACCCGGGAAGTGCCAGTTCATTCAAAACATAAGTTGGGTAATGTCTCCGAGATGTTTCACACAATTCCTATATAAGGTAAGAACACAAGGATTGGAAGGGTTATTGAGAAATTGAGAAAAGCACAGAGTGATAGAGTATACGGAGTAGAGAGCCAGTGTGCATAAGTTACATAGCCAACTAAGCTCGGTGGAGAACATATTTATCACCATGGCACAACCCAAGCTAGGAACGTCGATCCAAACCTGCATATGACCTCAAAGCAACATCAGAGCACCTCAGTAGCTAGAGCAAAGCGAACAACAACCACCTTGGCCCTGAAGAATCCCCGAGGGTTAATGGGATGGTCCTAAACCAGACAGAAATGACCATGCTAGAAAGGTCACACACAACCATGCACAAACAACCACAGGAGGGCACAATGGAATATGTCACCGACCAGGAAGAGGAGTATGCAGAAGAGAGAACAATGGAGGTTGGAACCTTCAGTCATCCACCATAATGGAAGGGAAAAAATCCAGTAGCAAGATCACTGCGCAAGAAGGCCACCACATCTATAGTCTTTCCTATAGGACAAAGTGATGCCGAAGAAGCCAAGGACAGGTCAGAACCCGATGCAATAGAAGAAAGGGGGTGTGTCTAAAAAAGGCACCCATCCGGTGAAGAAGAACACCACCCAGGAACCGCAATAACAGGAGAAAGAGATTGGGACAACACAAGGAACCACATCAAGTGATACTTAGTAGGAGAAAAGCCAGACCAAGAGGACAATTATACAAACAGGGGGTGTGCACAAGAAAACTAAGGTGCACAAGACACAACCAGAATATACGATCATGGAGGATGACATGGACCTTGTGGATGAGATGGTCCAGGATCAAACAATATATGATTTTGATGAAGCTCATAGCCAAAGGGATAGCATGCAGGATGAGCTGGAAGACATGAGGCAACTCCTCAAGCAAATCAAAGAAACACATAGGGTTGACAGAGGAATAGAATCAATCCCAACAACATCACAGACATGATTCGAGGCTGGATCGAACGAGCAGGATATGATCCACATGAAAACGCAGTTGAGATCAACGTTTCACGTTACACCCAACATGTTGCACATGGATGAAATTGTGGGTCATGCACCATTGAAATATTTTCCCCAAATCCAGTTGGTAATGACGTGGATACTAACAAAGGAATTGTATGAATTCTGAGTCAATGTCGTGCAGGAGGTACAGTTGCGTGTAAGAACAAATACAACGGAACTACAACAGATGAAGGAGAGTAGAGAATAATTTGAATTGGTGCTCGAGCAGGTCAAGCTCAATACCAAAGATGATAAATATCGTGCAGATAGGCTCGATTATTGATTGGCGGTAGCCCATGAAAAAATTCCAAAGAGTGCACAAACAGTAGAGATCACGGCGATGCAGAAGATTGATCAGATTATGTAGACAATCGATCAATACAGGTAGGAGATTGAGACCCTTTGGGAACATCTCACCCCTAACACTCCTCTGGAGGTCAAGTAGCAAAGGAAGTAGGAAGAAGTAGCACAGATGGAGGAGATGGAGCAACAAGTTCACATAGCTGCCGAATTGTTTAATAAAGCAGCATATTTATGGAAAATGTTGGAGGGGGATCAATAGGTCCAACAGTGGGACCAAGAAGAGGATAAGATAAGTGCAACTATCCATGACCTCCAGTAGAGGAAGAAGACAATGTCGATCACTGAGTGCATCAAAGGATCACGGGATATGAAGATTTTTCAAGAAGAACTCATAGACGTACAGACACAGAAGAATGAGCAACAAGCTCAAATGGAACCCCTCCAAGAGTGGGAATCGAAGGTCATTGCACAGGCGAAAGAGGAATACAAGAACATGGCACAAACTCACACATAATGTGCAAAGATGGTCAACTAAGATATTGCAGTGAAAGCATTGGATGCACTCAGAGAAAAGACCACATAGGCTCAAACACAAGCAAAGGAACTCACAGAGAATTTCCAGGCTCTCGCAGGAGAGATTAAGGAAGCACACAAAGTTTAGATGGCTTGGGATGAGCCACGTGTCAATGTTGGGGGCCTGTTGGATGCAGGCCTATCTAGGAAGAAAGGCTATTTTTGGAGGAGAAGCATGCAAGGAGGAAAATACAGTTGGAAGGAAAAGCAACACGTGTAATAGAAGTAGGCGAGGTGTGCATGCAAGGAAGAACTAACGACGTTAGGGTTAGGATTTTTGTAATGGATTGAAATGGCTAGTGATACAAGGGTATAAATACGTAGTACTTAGGTGATATAGGGGGATGGAAAAAGAGAGACAGATAGGGGGTAGAATAGAAGAAATACACAAAGAAAGAGAAAGTTGTAAGGATTGTATGAGTCATTAAGCTGGTGATCTAGGGAAGAAGTAACTGACTCGATCCTGAGGGTTAGATTGTAGGATGAGGAGCATGGTGTGATCTAGTCAGCCTCACAGGGATCGAGGAGCCTCTGAAAAAGGGGGAGAACTAAGATTGTAACCATGCATGACGTGATATATTTCTGAACTATAATAAAATCTTGAGAGCCAAATCTTTGTGGATGTAGCCCAGGAGGGGGTGAACCACAGTAAAACTTTTGTTATGTGAATGGATGTATGTGTCTCCATGTCTGATTAATTGATGAATGTTATATGAATTAATTAACTAGATAGATCGGGTATTCCACATGCATGAATATAATGAATGTTATAAGTAGATGTTGGACTGAATGAATAAATATTACAAAGCAAAATCATAGATCTTTTCTCATTCTCAGGTTGAAAACACCTGAGTATTGCAGACACCCATAGAGATATCTCGGGTGACACTGCCCACTACACTATGTGTGCTGCATTGCCTTCTGGTTTACCAGAGGGGCCGATAGTTTAAAGGGATTTTGTTGGGAAGCTTATCAAATCTAAACCAGGTTCAATTTGTGATAGTAAAATAAAATTAGAGTACCCCATAAAGAATCCTCAAGACCAATATAATATTATAAATCCAACAACAACCATCGAAGAATCTAGGCAAAATTATCCATCATCTCATTCCTCTATTGCGTTAGGGATTCCTCGAGCAAGAGTTTGAAAGGATCTCCTACCTTTTTGTCCCTATTTTATTCCAAAATGTAAGGTTGCTTGGGTGTGCAAGAGCAGTTTCCCTCAACAGAAACAAGATCAAGACTCAACTCTCTATACCCTGACCTCATAGGGGACATGCATTGAGAATGACAAGGAGTAGAACGCTCTGATACCACTGATCCAAATTATTTTTGGAATGATACAAAGGAAGAAATATAAAAAATATTTAACAAATAAATACATAGAGATAACAAAGAAATACATAGAGATATGGCAAGTAATACATTAATACAGTAAAACTCAGATTCTACTAATGACTGTCTGAAATACAAAACACTGTGAAATGCAAAAGCACACAAGCTAGGTAGAATGATGGTAGCTTATCTCTAAGAAGAGATGTTTCAACTACACTCATTCACAATAAGTTGAGTACAATGAGGCTCCAAAGGATTTTTAAACATAAAACATAAATGATAAAACCATAAACATCCAAACCCTAACCCTGGGAGATGAAACGATAAAAAATTTTGTGGGTCCGATGGGGGTAGTTGATACATCAAATTTCAGAGGGCGTAACTTTTTCATATGATCTATGTTTGGGGCACTTGGTACACCATTGGAAAGGTATAACTGAGGCGTACATATTTCGTTTAGTCTAGAATGTGCTTATAGTGTTATACTAGGAACTACCGAGTCCAAAAAAATTCGTTTAGGGCCTCAAAACGGCCTCGGAAGTCTGGGATGAGAAAAAATGTAAAAAGAATGCAAAAATGGAAACTGGGCTTTGAGCCGGTGGAATAGGTGGGTGGCCACTGATATTCACCTAGATAAAATTTACAAGAACAAGAGTAGGAACCCTAACTAATTTACATTTCTTCATATTAAACCTCTGGAATATTGTCTCGACATATTTCCTCTAATTTAACCAGAGTTTCTTGTTTTCCTTCTTATCCCCAATTCCTAGGGATATCTAAGGAGATGATGTATTTAGGCCCTTGGGTTGTATACATGGAGTATCAAGAGACATATGGTTGACAACGTCCACTCGTACAAATAGAGGCCCACCTCACCACCATAGATCTCAAGTTCATCATGAGCGAATCCACCACATCAAAATGTTTGTAGAAGACATTGGGTGTTGCTTCATGAGGTACAAGTCATGGATTATGGTGAGTGTCATTTATACATTTGAGGCATTTGAGTTTGTTTCATTTAAAAATGCTTTTGATTATGTAACATCTGCTTGGAAACTATGCTCTTTGCCTTGTTTCACCTTGGTGGTTGACATTGCACCCTAGTAAGTGGTCACCCTTAGGGATAGGTTTTCTACTTGGAGGTCTCCTTGATGGATCATTGTACCATTCCCAACCATACTTTCCAGTTTCCACACTTCATCCCCTTGTTTCCTTTTCTTTTGGGTTTTTCGGGTGTACTTCCCTAAGAAGGGATTATCCCTCATTTCATGGGAAAAAGGGGTTGAAGGATCAGAGGGAGTGTAGCCGACAAAATATAAAAGATAAATCACAAACCTTCCAAATGCTCTCGCAAAGAGGTCTTGAGAACAATGAAGTGTTTCTCCTAAAAAAAGTTAAAGACTTGCAAAAGAAAAATTGGCATTATAAAGATGTCCCACTTGTTGAGGTGTGTATGACGTCAAGAAAAAGGGAAAGAAAAGAAGACAACAACCATGAATAAAGACAAGCCTACATTTTCTCATTCTAATAAATAAGGGCATGATGAGGCTCACTATTGGATTTTTCATCTAGAACTTAAGTGCAAGAAATATGGAAGTAAGGGGCAAACAAAGACTAATGCAACAATACAACAAGATTTGGGACTCAATTCATGGGATGAAACAAAGATCATAACTATAGGTATAAAAGGTATAATTTCAAAAGCTAGTACTAGTTCTTATATTCAACCTATTAAAGATGAAGTTGTAAATGATGAGAGAAAAAGAAATGAGTTGTTTCACATAATAGTCATTTCCAACCATACCAAGATAGATATTTTATTTGATAATGGTTCCCAAGTGAATTTAATTTCAAAAGCAATTGTCAATAAGTTGGCATTATAAAAAAAATCTCATAAGAAGTCATATCCATTAGGATGGGTGTGTGATAATACTAAATTCCAAGTGACTAGGTTGTATAAACTCATGGTTTGTATCACTTCAAAGTTCATTGATGAGGTTGAGTTGGATGTAGTGCCACTTGACATTTGTGGTATTGTATTAAGAGGCCCATACATGTATTATAGGAAAGCAATATTCTATCGAGAGAAAAATAAGTATCAGCTAACGAAAGACATAATTGAATACATTGTGATACCTCATCAAATGACGAATAATATATATCTTGTCAACACAGGGAAGATGAAGAGACTTGTAAATTCAAGTAAGAAACTTTTACTTATGACTGGAAAATATAAGGATGTTTATAAATCCAATGCTTTCCAGGGTTGTGATCCAAATCATAAAGAATAATTAGTTAGAATTGTTGCTAACTATGATGGCATATTTTAGGAACTTGAAGGATTACCTCCTAAAAGACAAATTGAACAAGAGATACAATTTCAACAAGATGCCCCTCTTCCTAAACTTGGTATGTACAAGTTGCCAGTATTGGAAAATGAAGAGATCAAAAAGTAGGTTCAAGAGTTGCTCAATCAAGGAGTCATAAGGCCAAACACTTTTCCATGTGGGTCACCTATTGTGTTAGTACCAACAAAAGATGGTATGTGGAGGATGTGTGTTGACTTTGGAGCTTTGAACAAAATCACGATGAAAAATCGTTACCCTCTTCCTCACAATGATGATTTATTATATCAATTGAAAAATGCAGTCTATTTTCCTATGTTAGACTTAAGAAGTGGTTACCATCAAATTAGGATTGTTGAAGGGGATATTTAGAAAACTGTTTTTAAGACAGAACAAGGATTGTTTGAATGGTCAGTAATGCCTTTTGGATTGACTAACACTCCTTATACTTTTATGCGAGTGATGAGCGATGTGTTCCGACCATTCATTGATGATTTTGTCATAGTCTACTTAGATGACAATTTGATTTTCAATAGAACTTGGAATGATCATGTCAAGCATGTTAAGAAAGTACTTGATGTATTAAAAAGGGAGAAAATATTTTTGAAGATGTCAAAATGTGAATTTGGAAAAACATATTTAGTTTACTTGGGTTACACTATAGGGGGTGGTAAATTGAAGATAGATCCCTCTAAAGTAGAAGTTATTGTAAACTGACCCCAGCCCAAAACTGCAATAGAAGTTACAAGTTTCTTGGGAGCAACCCAATACTGGAGAAAATTTATTGCTAACTTCTCATTGATTGTAGCTTCTTTACATGCATTGAAAAGTGTGGAAAATGTTTTTTAGTGGGGAGGAAAACATCAAAGAACCTTCGACACATTGACAGAAAAGATCAATACAACACCATTGTTGGCATTGCCTTATCTTCAACAACCATTTGAAATAGAAACTGAGGCGAGTATGCCATAGGGGAAGTCTTAATGCAACAAAGAAAGACAATATGTTTTCATTTTGATACCTTCACTCAAGTAGTAATTAACTATCCAACCTATGATTAAGAATTGTATGTTTTAGTACAAAGTGTGAAAAAGTGGAAACGTTATTTAATGGGAAAGGAAACAATCATACATATAGATCATCAACCATTACAATATCTATAATCACAAACTAAGCTACAACAATCTAGGCACTTTAGATGGATGGGTTTTTTACAACAATTTCACTTGGTCATCAGATATAAAAAGGGTATACATAATAAAGTTGTAGACATGCTATCAAGACCATCAATTAGTACATCTACAATTCTCAAGCACAATTCAATGACTCATGAAATCTATATTGAACAATATTCTAAGGATGAATATTTTGAAGATGTGTATGCAACTTTAAGCCATGGAAATCAAGTAGAAGAATTGGACTATCATGTGCATGACAAACTACTTTATCCTCTTGGCAAGTTATGTATTCCACGGGGTGAACCAGTTCATGTGATTAGGGAATCTCATACTTCTCTTATATAAGGTCATTTTGGTGTAGGAAAAACAATTGCCCAATTAAAAAGGTTTTTTTATTGGCCCCGGATGAATGAAATTGTATCTAAATATGCAAGGGGATGCATTGTGTGTGCTACTTGTAAGCCAAGTAACATGAAATTGGGTTTGTATACTCCACTTCCTATTCCTTCTCGTCCATGGGAAAGTGTGTCTATGGGTTTTGTGGGACGGTTGCCTATGTTTAGAAAAGGTCACGATTACTTGTATGTAGTTGTGGATAGGTTCAACAAAATGTGTATTTTTATGCCTTGTAAAAATCAGGTCACAAGTAAACAAACTACACAAATGTACTTTCAAAATGTATGCGTTCATTTTGGGTTACCCACGTCCATTGTATATGATCAAGATTCTCGATTTCTTGGGAAATTTTGGTCAAACCTGTGGGGAATAATGGACACTAAACTAAAGAAGAGTATACCATTTCATCCACAAACCGATGGACAAAAAGAGGTAGTGAACAAAATAGTAGTGCATCTACTCCAAGGGTATTGCAACAAGCATCCTAAGCTTTTGGATGAACATTTACATTTTGTACAACACGCCTACAATCATGCTATTCATTCTTCTATATAAAGATCTCCATTTGAAACTTGTTTGGGATATTTTCCTAGATCACCTTCATATTTTATTTTTGGGAAAGATATAGCAGTGGATGGATATAATGATGTGGACATAGCTAAGCAGTTCATTCAACAAATCCAATTGGTGCATCAAGCAACACATGAACAATTCGAGAAAAGTCAATCCAAGTACAAGGTAAGGCATGAAAAGCATCAAATTGATCATCATTTTCAAGTGGGTGATCAAGTTTGGTTATACATCAACAAGGATAGATTGCAAAGTGAAGTTAAAAAGCTCAAACCAATCGGGTATGGCCCATTTAAAATATTGGAGAAGATTGGTACTAATGTTTTCTAATTAGATTTTCCTCCTTATATGAAAATATATTACGTTGTGAATGTTGAGAACTTGAAGTTAAACGAACCTCCTATGATCTTTGATCAGGATGAAATTAGTCAAGTTCCTTCTATTGAATATTTTGCTCCTAAATATTTGAATGAGTTGTAGGAAGACATCATTCTTGACAGGAAAACAAGAACTTCATGAAGAGGTGATGTGGAGTATCTTCGTGTGGGGTTAAAAGGCACAAATCCAAGAAAAACATGATGGATAGAGATCCAAAAAGTGAGGGAGTTATACCCTCACTTACTTGCTGAGTTAGTTTAGTGGTGACAAATGGCAATTGCAGAGGTGACATATGGTAGTGACTGGATGGCATGAAGGCCAATCCCATAGTGACACATGGACCAATCTAGTGGTGCCATATAGCACCCTAAAATTGATCCAATTGACTGAGTTTAAAAGTTTGTTTGGTAATTGTCATGGAGGATTAAATTATTTAAGTTGCTACAAATGTTATTTTTAAGCTATGAAGAATTAAATTAAGTTTGATTTGTTTTGATACAAAATCAAAATGCACCTTGGGAGAGTTGACCCCGCGATCTCCCCAAGTGCTAACATCTTGACAACAATCATAACCAAGGTGTTGGGCATATCACTCATAAAGCCGCTGCACAAAAATTATAGGCATTGGCTAAACGTTCTATCTTTTGGGTTTTTTGGCAGGAATCCGACGATGTAAATTTGGACAAAATATATATTTTATGTTGTTTAAATTGCATTTCTAAATGCATAAATGAATTCAGCATGCTGAAAAACCCTGAAACACTCGGATCATACAAACTTAGCCACTCAAATTTGCAGATTCAACCATTCATCAAACTTAGCCACTCAAATTTGCAGATTCAACCATTCATCACCAGATTTTGGGCAAAATTAAACAGAAAAAGTTGTCGAAAAATAGCCAAAAGGTAAAACATTTAGATTACTACAAAATTATATGTAAAATCAATGTGTGAAAGGCAAAGTGGGCAAAGTGCCGCTAAGAGGATCATGATATGAAATTATATGTAAAATCAATGTGTGAAAGGTAAAGTTGGGAAAGTGCTGCCTAACGGGGTGGAAAGTTGGACCTCCGACAGGATTAATGCTTTCCACAAAGTTCCATTGCCAATGTGCCAACCATTGAGTCTTGTTTGGATACACAAGATATGTGAATTTTGTTCAGATAAATCTTCCAAGGCCTTTGTAAATGGCCTGAATAAGGTCCAAATCGACCCATATGAAGAATTCGAACCATCAACCAATTATTTTAAAACCATATGCCTTTATCAATGCACCATTGCATTGAGTTTCTTCATCGTTCCGATTTTAATTGTTTAAACGTCTAATTAAGTCTGTGTAAAAAGGGAAAAAGTCGGCTTTTGCCAATTTGAAGTCCAATTCTTCTTGGGAAAGGACGGGTTTGGTAATGTAAACCTGCACAACAGATTAGAGAGTAGTTTGGGACAGCATGGAAGCTTCTTTTTCCTGTCAATCATTTCAAAGCATTAATAATGAAGAGGTCATGCAGATGTATTCCATTGGGTGAACTCCATTATCAATATTTGTCTATCTGTTTCTAATATTTATTTACTGTAATTTTCTTAGTTTCAACTAATATCTGAATGCATTTAAATTACATAAACTAACTCTCAAGTTAATAAATAATATCTTCATTTTTGGATCAAAGGGAGACCCATAACTCCACTCCCAATCATTATCTCCATAATGGTGGGCCAATCAATAGAAGAAATGGCATACTTACAAGCTAGGATCACTAGTTCTTCCAAAAGCTAATATTGGTATCCCACAAATCCTGCCAAAAAAAAATCCTCTTCATATTCAGTGAATGAGCTTCAAAGTAAGGAACAGGATTTTCTAACCAAATCCTACCCTGCTTGACTGTCACATCTACTACTTCTATTTCACCAAACATGACACCTTTCTCCAAGGAGCCCATATACTCATGAAAATAAAAGTGCCAACAATTTGAAAATGACATCACATAATCCAAAAAATCCATAAACCTTGTGAAAATGTTATGGTTACTATAAGATAGACCTCTCCAAACATTGCACCACCCATTTAGCTACAAGAATACTCCATGAATAGCTATATCAAAACCTCCCTCATCCAGGTAAACCTCTCCAAACATTGCACCACCCATTTAGCTGCAAGAATACTCCATGAATAGCTACATCAAAACCTCCCTCATTGGGGTAGACCTCTCCAAACATTGCACCACCCATTTAGCTACAAGAATACTCCATGAGTAGCTACATCAAAACCTCCCTCATCCTTGGGCATAGTATAAACAGATACATATTCCATGTCACCATCGGCAATCCCTAGATGCCACCATATTTGACTCACAAATACGACCAAAAGATCTGCTCCGGCCTGCGAAAATGAGCCCTGCTGGGTAACTAGTAGAGCAGAGAGTATATACAAACATTATATACAAGAGGCCTGAAGTGCCTCCCTTCTATAGTCAACTTCCCAGCAAATGGGAGGTCTTTATTATGCTAGACGTGAAGCTTGCATTGTAAACATGCAACACTAAGACAGGAATCCCCACATGGCAACCGGAAAAAGGCCCACGGCAAAAGCAATGGCAATATCGCTAACTCCTGAACATATAGCTAACCCCTGAACATATAAGAGTCCATGCTAGGGGAATCCAGCCCTGGGTATCATCAAGGTCCACCAACAGATAGTCGATTTTGTGATCACTGACAATTGCCCGAAAGGCCTCGCAAAACACAGCCATAAAATCTCTAGCACCATGCATTGAATCGTGATCAGCACAAACAGAAAGAAGAGAGTCTTCTGCAAAATGGTTGTTCACCATTTTCGAACCATCGAGCAAAGAAACAACCCTTCACTATCCCTGCATATGAACGGCTTCCTTACAAGCAACAACACATAAACATATGGCGCCGAGGGACATCACTGCTGAATATATAGATGAAGAAAAATACTAGCCTGCTGGTTAGTTTCTCTAGCCCACTCCATCGCTTCTCATTCTGAAATCACTGTATCCAGAATGAAATTTTGGCTTGTTTTTTATTGGCTAATTTTTATTACCTTTCGGAGGTGTAGTATTGTGATTCCCCATATGGTTATTTTGTTTTGGTTGTGTTGGTCTTTTAATATAAGTAAGCCTTTGGAAATTGGGCACGATTTGATTTTGGAGTTTGGAGTTTGGACTATGAATGTTTGTCTCAATTAAATCTTATAAAATTGGCAAAAAGCTAAGTTAAGAAGCTTTTCATTGCAGGTCTCTTTGACCCGACTGTCGATCCAGACTTTCTCGGCAAAGAAATTGCCAGGTGCATTGACCTCGCAAAGGATGGTCTCCATGCAGTTCTTTTCGTACTTTCCGTAAGAAATCGATATACTCCAGAAGAAGCAGCTGCTTTAGAGACCTTGCAAAAGTTTTTAGGTGAGAAATTTCTAAATTACATGGTGGTTATCTTTACCGGCGGTGATGAGTTGGAAGCAAATGAACAGACATTAGAAGACTACTTGCGTGAGATCCCACCTACGCTTCAGGTTAGTTTTTCCACTTTTGTTTAATAAAAAATCTTGTCTGACTTTTTCATGAAAAGGGATTTATCCCCTAAAATAGTTTCTGTAAATTATGTTCAGAAATAAATGGCATAATGCTCAACCCTTTTTTCAAGGATTGTTTTTGAAGAAAATTGGCAGTGTCCTTCAGCTTGCATGCACACATTGAACATGGCAAGTGAATCTCTCTTGGGATGATGCTGTATGCCTAAACAAATGGTGATTCAATATAGCCTTTTATCATATACAATGAGTTATGTACAGGAAAGCGTTAGGAGTCAAACATTATTTTATTTTTGTTTCTCTTCTTTGTTCTGCTGGTACAGTAGCAGCGCATTTTCAACATACCCATAAATTGATCCTAGATGGTTTTCTGGTTAATTTGTGATGTCAAATAGCCGCCTTCTCCTTATAATCAGTTTGCGGGTTGAAGTTTAAAGTGCCAGTGTCTATGCTATAAATTGCTGTTTCTTTTTGTACCTGATTCCTGATTCTGTACTACACATATTTCCTTAGATTCTGGTATTGGTTTTCAGCCTCACATAAAACTTTATGTTTAGTAGCTACCTTGAGCTGCCCATGTTCTTGTATGTCTTTAGCTTTCTGATCATGCTGGCTCGAGTCTCCCTCTAGCCTATATTCCAGGAATAAATGCCTTCTTGAAGCAACTTCCTAGGCTGTTCAGTTTATTTGGTTTTCTAGTTATGCATATGTACACACCAAAGTTGTTTGTATAATTAGACATTGTTTCTTCCCTTTAGTACCAAAGATTCCAACAATCTCATCTGTATTTTGTTTCTCCCCTTCAGTACCAAATTCCAACAATCTCATCCGTATTTTCTTGAACAATACATTGACTTTGTCTTTTTTTATCCTTAAGACAGCTCCTTGAATTATGGAAAATAACTTTTTGCCCTTGAATTATAAATGTTTGGATAATCCTTAATATACAAATTTCTGGCACACACTAGATGACTTTTAACGTCTTCTAAATGTCCTTGATCATATGCTTGATAACTTCTAATGTCTTGCAAAAGTCAGTCTAATATGCCATTTTTCCTTAATTTTACTTCACTGCAACTATCCTTGATTCATGAATACTATTCTGCGCTTTATAAGTTATTCGCTCTTGTCTTCAAATGAAATTGGAGTAAGTGAGTTAACAAATTGTCATTTTTTTACATGTTTTCTTTTTTGGAACTAATATCTTTAGATACGATGCAATAGCTACTAAAATGACCTGTTTAAACTTTATGTATGTTGCTGCCTGCAGGAGATTCTAAGCCAGTGCAATGATAGAAAGGTGCTTTTCGATAATAAAACCAGATCAGAAACAGTGAAGGAAAAACAAAGAAGTGAATTACTGAAGCAAATAGACATTGTAATTGCTCAAAATGGAGGTCATCCTTATTCTAATGAGATGTTCCTTGAAGCTCAGGTATGTGTGCACATTTCAGATTGCAAAGATAGTGGAAATGAATATATGTATAATGTAGAGAGCTCTTTGCTCATTTTGTTTTATTTATGCAGGAATGTCCAAGTAGGCGCAAGGACATTGAGTCGGGTGGATATTCGAAGGAACAGAAACAGATTTTACCGGAAAAGATCGAAAACGCACATGCTGAAAAGCTGAAATCAACGGAATTGGTAATTGTTTTATTCTTAACCTCGAAATGGTATCATTCATTTTATGATTTGTGGCAAAACTAGTCTCAATGGATATTGTAATGTCATGCATGTGCACTATATGTGTTTTTACCAAAAAAAAATTGATACTCCTTTTTAATGTAGACCTGACTTTGTGCTGGTCATCCCATCAATGTTTCAGTATCTAATATTAACTTTGGTCGTTAGTTTTGTTCTGAAAATGTGCTACAAAGTGCTCTTAGGCATAGTCGATTCTCTGAAAACTAGTAATGCTTGTCAATTGCCAATTAGGCATAGTTGATTCTCTGAAAACTGATAATGCTGATCAATTTCCAATTAATGGTAATGATTTTGAAAATAGACCGTATGTATCAGCTACACCAACTTGGCCGACATTTTCTATTTTTTAAATGAATACCAATTAACATGAAAATGTAGAAAATTTATAAAACATGGAGGAAAAATCAACCAGCCTAGGCCCTAAAGCATCTTTTCTCATTTTTTTTTTTTTAATTTCTGCAGGAATGGTCTAGTGACAAGGATATCGACTCAGGTGGATATTCAAACGAACAAATGCAGATACTAATGGAAAAGATGAAAAAAGCAAACGACGAACAGCTTAAGAAAACAACGGAAATGGTAATCATTTTATTCTTAGCCTCGAAATGGTCTGATTCGTTTTATAATTTGTGGCAAACTGGATTCTGTACTATATGCCCATGGAGATTGCTATAAAATATTTTTTATGGCAATCTACGAAACAGGACACCCTCTCACAGCCCTGCGTGTCGTGTATCCAGTGTCTTGGACACTTGGATATCCTCTGTGTGCGTGTTCTGACATGTCCCAACACTCGTGACACCAAAAAAAATTTAAAAATTTAAAAAAAAAAATCAAAATTTGTGTATGTGTGTCTCACTCGTGACACCAAAAAATTCTGAAAATTTGAAAAAAATCTAAATTTGTGTAGATGCAGGGGTGTTTTATTCATGTTCAAATTTGCATCCTTTTATATATATTGTCGTTTGGGTCTATGTCTCGTGTGGTAGATGGTCATTGCCTTTGCGAATTTAGAATTGTGGGTGTTGTGTCAATATTTTATAATAATAGCATTCAAATTGAGGTGTGTTGCTTTCTGTTGATGCCTTGTAATCTTTTACTAAGTAGAGCTTTAATATGCTGTTGAAGTGCAATGGTTCACATTGTAAATTATTTCTTTTCCTGCATGCTTTCTATTATCAGAACATGTAGGAAAAATCCACCTATCTTGGATTATTGAGTTACAATAAATACTGGAATTCTATTATTTTATATGTGGATGAGATATTGACAAGGTCCTCTTGGGCTTGATACACATTTTAGAGTTTGGAATTGTGTTTCTGGACAAATTTTCATGACAAACTGTGTTTGATCAGGTAGAGGAGAAATTCGTTATAGCTATAAAAACATTTGAACGACGTTTGGCAGCTGAACGATTAAACGCCAAGGAAAGCCGTTGTGTGATTTTGTAACGGTGAATGATTATGTTTCTAAAACTTATACCGATATATATTATCTAAAGCCTTTCGATGTCATGTAGGTATTTATTTTGTAACTGAGTAATTTTGTTTCTAAACCTTACAGCGATATATATTATATATTATCCAAAGGCTTCCCAGGTGCTGTAGTTATTTATTTTGAGCATGTGCGATCTTGTTTTGAACTACTAGTTGAATTTCTCATAGCCATGAGTGATTAAATCTGGAATCCATGTATATAATTCACTAAAGAGATACCATAGATTATTTTCAAGGATACCATATGATTAAAATATGGATACTAAGGATAAGATTATCTTATGTTGATTTTTCCTCTTCTTTGGATAGTCGAATCATCAATTTCTATGATAAGAGACACAATGCGTTTCAATTATCTTGCTTACAAGGTTGGATATGGTAAATTTCATTTAATTTCCTCTCTCGAACATTTTAAAACTAAAGTTTGGATATGGTAAATTTATTTAATTTCCTCTCTCAAACATTAACTTTAATAAGTACAACTTTTCCATTTTTGTTGATAATGATAAATATGTCATTTAATAATTTCTTGGAAACATCATTTTGATAATTTTAAAATTATTATTTTCAAAGTCAATTTTTTCTTTAACTTACATTGAAATCTCACAATTAAAGCTTATACCTACAACTATATCAAAATTTTATTTTAAATGTAATTTTATACTAATACATTAAATGTATTAATTTAGAAGTACATTGAAATCTCACAATGAAAGCTTATACCTACAACTATACCAAAATGTTATTTTAAATGTAATTTTATGCTGATACATTAAATGTACTAGTTTAGAGAGAACATTTTAAAAAGGATAATTATTCCATTCTTTTAAAACCTTTCCATGTATGTATTTAAAAAAAGGCAAATAAAAAAAACCAAATAGCTCTTATGAGAGATGTTTATGATATTGTACTTGCTTGTTTGATTTTAGCTTTTGAATTTGTTTGTAATACATGGATAGTTTGTAGAAGATGAAGTAGTGCTGGAGATATATAATTCTGCCATGAATTATTTAATGATCATTTTTTTTTGTTATATCTAAGTAATGATTATAGTCTTTAAAATGTTTCTAGTAGTTTGGACTTCACATCTAATAAGAAATAATGATGATCATTTTTTTTTGTTATATCTAAGTAATGATTATAGTCTTTAAAATGTTTCTAGTAGTTTGGACTTCACATCTAATAAGAAATAATGATGGATAATTTATAAAGTACCAGATTTTCTTTTAGATCAAAATTTGTTCTTTAAATTTCATTCTATATTTACTTATATCTTTACCTCTGTATCTACTTATATCAAATATGCCTTATATCAAATATGAGGCATACAAACATAATTCATAAATAGAGACAAAAATAGAGAAATATAAAACATCACACGCATCAGAGATGAATAGATGGGGGGGAGAATGGTATTCTCTATTTCTTTCTAGAGAAATGAATACATGTCTCAAGAAGCTCCCCACGGGATTCTTTATTTAAATGAGAGATTCTCAAGCATTTCCCGACATATGGAAAGTCAAATGCTTGAGAAAATTCCACCCAAGCAAATGTAACTACAAGGTGTGTTGTCATAGCCCAATAATATCCACCTTGACAACATTTTATTGATACCTTGACTAAACATCAAATTCCTGCAATCCAAGAGAAGCCAAACACCACCGCAACTTCTCTAACAATATTGGTTGCATGAACATGTCTGCATGGTTTTCTCCTGTATGGACCACTTCACCTTCACTAAATCAACATAACCACAAACTAAATCATTGCAACCACTATAGGTAATAATCGTTCTTCTCAGATACTGAAGCTCATATTTCCATGCTATTTACCTAGTTTTTCCATGTGTCCACTGACAACACCAACTGCATGTAAAATATTCGAAGATTTCATTGTAATCATCAACCTTCTTACTACATTTTTATAAGGCTCATGAGACATATAATCATTTCTTACTTATTACTAGGACATAAACTTGAATAAATATTACAATGGGAAGCTAAAGGGATACTTACCTCATCAATGATAACCATGTCTTACCATTTTTTCCATCTATGTGTATTTATATGCCCAATATTTTGTTTTGTTTCTCCTAGATAATTCATCAAAATTCCTACCCAACTGACCCTTTAACTTGTTGACCTTAACCATGCTTTTCTTGTTGCAAGCATATCATCAACATAACACCATGATAGTGAATATGCCATAAAAAAATGATCATACTCACTTCTTAAGAAACTTTGGCTCACCACGAAGGTATCAACCATCTTGTACCATTTCTTGGGTACCTTAGGTCATACAATGATTCCCTAAGTTTGCAAATAAATATCCCTTTGTGATCATGAACAACTTTTCATGGTACATATCTTTGCTACTAATGATTGGTGGACAGTCAAATCCCAGAATTTGCATCCCTTAGCTCCATCACCATAACCAACATAGATATAAGAACTTTGTTCCCTTTACCAAATCTAGCTGGAATCCGATCAAGTGATCTGTTACCTCTCACCTCCAAGCTAATTTCAATGGAGTATGCAATCCATGGGATTTAAAACCATGGGATACCATAACCATGTGCTCAAAACCATGACTCTTTACTTAACTTTCCCCCCCATTCCCATGACCAAATCTAGCCAAACTTACCTCAAAGTTAGGGTATCTAGGAATACCACATGCTCCCCCCTATCACTTAGCTCTATGTTTAGACTTTACTAATGAAATTTCAAAATCGGAGTATGCTTGCCTAACCAGGTCTCATAGTCATATTCCAATTTACATTAAAATAACTCCACCTCAAACTTTGCATTCAAGACTTTCACTATTGCTTTGTGATACAGGAGGATCTCCACAAAAATAATCAGTACTTTGCACACCATGGAGAAGATCATTAAAAATGATAATTGATGATAGGTGGCAAAGAATAATTAATGCTCATGAATGATTTATTTCAATTGTAAAAAAATGATTAATACTTGAAATGAGTATGAGAAACTCATGTATTAGTCATGAAAATTGGAAAAATGATTAATTCTTGAAGTGAGTTTGAGAATCTCATGTATTATTCATTTAATTGTAAAAATGAGAAATTAGTTTTGTGAGAGAATCAAACTCACAAATTAGTTTCCTAATTTTAAGGATAATTTAGTTTCCTAGTTTTAAGGAAGAAGTTAAGGGTCTCATGAGTTGGTTTGGATTCTTCCTCACTTTACCAAAAGGGTCTCATGAGTTGGAGGAAGTTAAGGGTCTTCCAAGTTGGTTGATATGCTTTCTCATTTTTGTCCTTGGGTTGTTATTAGATCCTAAATTTGTGGATCTTGTCTTCTTGAATTATGGAGTTAGGAAAACTATAAAAACTCCTTATGAAATCTCTAGGTTTCATCTTTGGATTAATCCTTTATGGGTCATCCCTTGGTGGAGAGAGAGCTACAATTTATTCCTTCTGGTGTTTGAAGAAATGTCACTTATGTGAGAGCCTTAAGATATATTTTGTGTGAGAGAAGTTTTCTTCGGATCTCAACCCTATTATGGAGCATGTGTCGCATATTATGAGAATATTTTAGCCCTTTCAAAGGGAGGATAATCAAGTGATTCATATTCCAACTAAATCCAAAGACGTAGCTAGAAGGTTTTGGTGAAGTCCGTTAACAACTCTGTGATATCTTGTCTCATGTTTTCTTATGCATTTTTGTGAAACCTTCTTATTTCAAGGCCTCAAAACAAAACAATCAATATTTCCTGTTGAAATAACTTCAAATTAGTTCATAGAATTTCTTTCATGATTTGCTTATACCAGGAATAAAAAACAACAACATAATAACAATAAAAATAACAACATAATAAAAACAACAACAAAATCATAATAACAACAATATGATGAAAACATACCAACTGGTAAAATATATACATTGACCTGTAGGTTGGTTGATTCAGCCCCTGGATGGTTCACTTGTTCTTGAGCTTGCCCAAATTGCCCAACTGAATATTCACCTCTCAGCCAATTAGGAACAACCTCTCTGAATCCCTAGCTCCATGAATCCTTGTGGTTTACTAGCCCCCGAGCCCAAATTTCTCAGCAACAATAGTTCCATGTGAGAGTTCTCAAAACAAACCGTTCTTTCAATTTCCTCCTCTCTTTCAAAATTTCTTTCTCCTTCTTCTTCCCCCAATTTTCCCCAAAAAACATAGATCCCTCTTCCAAGTCCTCGCCCTCTTCCTTATCCTCCTCTCTCAACCCCCCCTCATTAATTCTCCAACAACCTTATCCCCTCATTAATTACTTCACCTACTTTTTAATAATAAAATAATAAAAAGACTCATTTAATTTATTTTAATAATTAATTAAATTTAAATTAAAAACTATGATAAATAATTAATCAAATTTGATTGTTACATACACCCACCCTTCAAGAAATTTCATCCCAAAGTTAGAGTAATTTACAATACAAGGGTAATGACACATGATTCATACATCCACATCAAATAAACAACATCTTCAATTTAAAACACATATACATACTCGTGTACATGTGCAAAGCATGCATGTGTAGCTACCACATACAAGACTCACACATGTACTAATGAAAATAATTATCATACTTAAAATAATTCTTGTATGTGTCCGATCAAATCAACAAGACCATTTATTTCATGAAAGATAGTAAACCATTTAAAATGTTCACAAAATCGTGCAATTATAATAATTTAGCACAAACAACATTCACTTAGATAATTGTAGTTTAATTAAGCAATTATAAATATACATATATACATATTTTTCAAAAAGAGGAAATCAATAAATTCTTCTATAAGGAGAAAACCCACACACTCTCAAATATTTCTAGTCATCCTCCCCCCCTAACCTACTTCCATCTTCCATTCCTATCCTTCCTCTGCTGGAATATCTTGGAGCGTCAAATTTATTGATCTAATTCCAGATAGAACCCATAAGCAGAAGTGTCAACTCTATTGACCAAGCTTCCCCAACAGAAAACAAGTAGTCATCATCACATGTCTAGGGGAGCATGAGCTAACACCATCCTCCCATGACTCTAGGTTTCATAGGATACATGGTGGGAAATGCCTCCACCCCTCCTAATAGAACTTAGGTCAGCACCCTACCATGGACCATACAATGGCATTGTGTTGCTGAGAATTTTGTCATCGTATATTCAATTTTAGGCAGTATCACCACCTAAAAAACTTGCACTTGTCCACATATCATAGAAATGCATTTGAGCCAATCATAATTTCACATACAAAGATTCATACCATATTGTTTCTTGATTCGATGTTCATGACATCAACCCTTTATCATCATTATCCTTTGACTATTTCATAGCCTATTGACCTGCAGATTAGTTTATAACACAAACTCATACATATCCATGCATTATCATCATGTAAATGCATTTAATCATATGCTCAATTCGGTATCCACGTACTAACAACTTTAAATGTCAAAATTTTCAAGTTAGAAATAGATTACATAATATCCATCATAATTCAAATAACATTAAACACTCATAGAATTGACATTCACATAGGTTCATATGTCTTAAAAGTTCAAGTGTATCATTAATAGTTTCATAGTAAATAGAAAATAAAGATGATTAGGCCTTAAGTAATTCTAGTTGTCTAAGTCAAAAGGTGGCATTACATACACCCAACCTTTAAGAAACATATTCCCGAGGTGGTTAAAAAAATGAGGGATGATTTTTTCGTAAGGTCTCTGCATCCTCCCAGGTAGCAGATCTTGGGCTATACTTGTCCCACTAGACCTTAACGTGGTCTACCAGATGATTCCTGAGCCGTCGGACCTTATGATCCAATACGCGTAATGGTTCGACCATGAGGGTTCCCACTTTTGATACCTGAAATTCCTTCAAATTCAGTTTATGATATTCGCCAGCAATATAATGACGTAGAACAAATAGTTGAAAAACATTATGAGTTTTATGAAAGTGGGGTGGCATTACGAGACGATAAGAAATTGGTCCAATTCTCTCTTGGATTTTGAATGGTCCTATAAATCAAGGTGACAACTTTGCTACCTTCTCGAACCGAATGGTACTCTTATTAGGCTTGATACGAATGAAAACTTGATCTCCCACTTTATAACTTCGATCAATCCTATGTGCATCATCATAACTTTTCTATCTATCATGTGTTTCCTTTAGTCATTGCCTAATCTGAATCACCTGTTCCTCCATCTCTTGAATCAATTCTGGTCCAAATTTCACTTGGTTTTCTAATCTTTACCAACTCAATGGTGTCCTGCATGGCCTTCCATAGAGAACTTCAAAAGGTGGAATTCCAATCGAGCTATGGAAACTGTTATTGTAGGTGAACTCTACCAAAAGTAGGTACTTCTCCCAATGGGTTTTATTATCCATAACATACATCCTAAGAATGTCTTCCATAACCTTATTAACTCTCCCAGTTTTCCCATCTGTTTCAGGAGGATATGTTATGCTTAAGTTCAAATTATTTCCCAATGCTAACTACAAACTTGTCCAAAAAATAGATGTGAGTCAGGAGTCCCTATATGAAATGACCTTCTTGGATAACCCATGCAGACAAATGACCTCACTTATAAACACACATGCTACATAAGTGACATCGTAAGTGTCTCTGACTAGAATAAAATGAGCACTCTTGGTCAATTTATCAATTATCACTAGAATGGCATTGCGTCTGTGTGATGTGAGTGACAATCCCACAACAAAATCCATATAAATAACTTCCCACTTGGACATAGGAACATCATGTGGTTTTAGGAGACCTGGCCGGTGGTGGTGGTAAACATTCACTTATTGACACTCTAAGCACCTGGCGATGAAATGGACTACATCATGCTTCATGCCTACCTAGAAGAAAAGATTCTTCATGTCTGCGTACATTTTCTTCACACCCGAATGTGAAAAATAAATTTCTCTATGGGATTCCTTGAGTATGATGATTCGAATATCTACACCTTCGAGGATGTACATCCTTCCTTGATATCTTAACAATCCATCTACCTCAAGGCTATATCCTTCATACCTGGGTTCTAACTACCTCCCACTATGGAGGGTTGAAGTAACCTTTAAATACCAACTATCTCCAAGGATTTTCCCCAACACTCGCTCCGTCAGATTAAATTTTAAGGGTACCAAGGAGAATGTCATTGCGGATTCCCTGAGCAGTAGATCATATGTCTTCTCACAAGAGAAAACCCTAGCATCTCGCAAGAAAAATATCTCCAAGAACATCTAAGACGTCTCTCTCTCTTCTTTTCTTCACCTAAAGTTTCATCATAAGACCTAATATATTTCTCCCAACAAGAGGTATCCAAGACAAAACAAAGATAGAATATAGATAATGATCACAAATTTATCTCCTCCCTTTATATGTACAATAGGTGAGGGAGACTAACATAAAACAAGGACTTATTTCCATATAAGTAACCAACAAGGAAACCCCACCTACAACACTCTAAAATACAAAGATGTACAAGTGTCATACTATGGCTTATCCAACCCCCAAGATGAAACTCGCTCCAAGCATGATTCTCTAAGGGCTCAATGCCCCTCCTCTAGGATGGTGCACTCTCCAACACACTATTAGTCCTGACATAGCTCCAACTGTGTGGCACATTTCATGTGTTGAATACTCCTCTCATGTGTGCCAATGTGGTCACTGAGCTCCAATGCTCCTCATCAACATATGGGTCCAATTCCATAACCAAACTTCATGAAGTATGATCCTCAACCTAAGTGTCCTCAAGTCAAGTGTCCAACCTCCAAGGTATATCTCACATGGTCCTAGGCTCGCAGGGATAAGTTCCCTCCTCCAAGTTCCTAGTGCTTCTCCTCCTAGATCAATACCTCCCCTAATTGAGCAACCCACTTTGGAATGTGTGCAACCAATGGGGGTTGTTCATCATGTCGATCAGGATAACAAACTCCTAGGTAAAGGGAGTTATGCTAGCACCCTAGCCTAGGTCAAGCATCTGAATTATGCTAGCACCATAGCCTAGGTCAAGCATCCAACCACACTAATCCATCCATATGTACATGAAGCATCACCAATAGGCTAGGAAATCTAACACTCTCCTAGCAAGGTGAAAACACTTTTGGAGTAAACCCAAAAGTTAACACTCTCTCTTTACAATAAAAGTGTTTTCTGTAACATAAATCAACTACCTTTAAATCTGCAACTTGTAACTGTAGTGCCTCCATAAAGTTGAAAAAATACTCCTCCATCATGATAGAACATCATACCTACTCTTCAAGAGTAATGCCAATGAGTACATGTCCCCACACAGAAGCATCCAAGCAATCACTACTCACAAGGGTGTTTCTCTCTCCAAGAAATTAATCAATCAATCTACAACTCATCCTTCAAATGGTGAACATTGCAAGTAGAATACAACAAAACCACTTGATTCACACCACCAAACCAAGCTAGTCCCTCTTCCCCTTTTTCTAGGGTCTCCAAAAGAGCAATGACCATATATGAAAGCAATGAACATAACCTTGGATGACTACTTCATGCCAAACTCTTAAATTACTCCATAATAAGGAAGACATCAACAATAACCTATCAAAACTCCAGTGTCCCTAAAGTTGATATCATAGGCCAAAATATTTTGGCACCACATCAAGAGCTAATTGGGGCATATTGCAAAGATAGTCACATCTCTAGCAAGGCCAATACAAGCGGATCAAATCTATCAAAAGAACAAGATAAAATCATACATCTCAACTCATTCATCCTAAAATACAATCTCATGGTAAGAGGAACAACAACCCATAAAGGATCATACTCAAACTATGAGCATGGGAATCCCTCTCAAGCACCCTCAAAGCCTCCAACAACGCCTCCAACAACAACCTCGACATCCCTCTTAGTGAGAGAATATTAACATGAGAGTATCATCATCATCAAATCCCTCTAGATGAAAGAATCAAAGAACTCTATCACTAGTAGTCATCATTGCTCCCATTAGTTGCAATTAATGAATCTGATTACACTAGGGAGGCAACTTAGAAGGATAAAGTATGGAAGAAAAGAGAAGAAATTGAACAAGTTGTGGAAACTGAGTTCGTGTGTGTTTTGAGAGACTTCGTTTTTTTTTTCCACTAAGTTCATGCTTCTTACTCACACTAGATGTTCTTAAAATGTGGTAAGCAAGGAAAATTGAGAATCATAATTGATCAATCACTCGATATTTAAACCAAAGACCCAATAGCCTTCCTTTTCAATTTTAGTGTTCTTTTGTTTTTGCTACGAACATGTATAGGGAAAAGGGATGTTGGAAGAATAGAGACCCCTATGTTTCTTTGTGTAGGTATAGATCCACAAACAATTGGATTTCTTTGTTTCTTTTAAAATAACACTCATTTCTAAATGGAGAGATAAAAGATTTTTGGAAAAAAATGGTGAAATCTATCAAAGCTATATGACTACAGAATTTAGTAATAACAAGCTCCAAATGAACAACTCAAAACCTGATATGATGTGGTTTATTTTCTTTAAATAATATAATTTTTTTATAAAATTAAATTAATTTTATATTAAAATACATTATATAAAAAAAACATTTTGAATAAGGTTGAGCATCATGGGACCTCACATGGTCCATGTGCCCCAGCCATCTCTCAAACCCTACCTCACCCCCTTTCACTCAAACAACAACACGCATTAATCTGCCCCGACCACCTCTTCCTCTACAACTGCAAGCCGAGGGTTCGACAACTGGGGGATGCCTCTCTCCTCCACTCCCAACTAAAACACGGAAGCCCGAAAGTTGTGCAACTCCTTTCGAAAAGAGATGATCCTTGCTAAGTGCAGGTATTTCATATGGAGCTACAACCTCTTTTGATATAATTGCGAGCTCTCTATATTTGAGACCCAACTTAACAAATTCTCTAGTTGCATAAAACCCAAAACCTCCATATTCACAGTAGCCATTGACCTATATGGAACAACGAATATATTGTCTGGTATGTGGAAAATAGTGTCAAAATAGAGACCATGAGTTAGAACTAGTAGAAATGTCCTTAGTAGTGCAGTAAGGGTCTCTCGTTATGATATATTATCTCTTCCTGGCGACGACCCAATTAAGGAATTCTCCTAAAAAAAAATTCCTTCCACCCATTCCTTTCAGTGGTCTCTGCACACAATTGGGATCCTCTAAAGTTAGACAATAATTCTCCAATGAGCACAAGAAAAAGAATTATCACAGTTTCCGCTGTAAATAACCTGATGGACGGGTGGTAGAGTGAGCTCGGATTTGGGGGTAGAGTAGCTTCTAGGATCAGTGGTGCCATTGATACAGAAGGGGATTTGATTTCCCAGGGGCCGGACGATGATGTCCCAGGCCATGGTCAACAGTTTTCCCAATTTGGTGTAGGATGCTTCTAAGGAGTCGAACTCGCGTTCCATAGAGTCTCGGGCATCACCAAGATAGAGGTTGGATATCCAGAGGGTCTTATGCATAAACCCACAAGGGGAAAGAGACCATGCACTGTGCGTAGACTCTCCCAATAAACGCCTCTTGATCGAGATTCCAAGGAATGGGGTGGAGGTCCCACACCCATGACCCACCTTCTCTCCACTTTTGTCCTCCAAGAAACACCTTCGTCGAACTCTCCATAGTGGTATACTGAGAAAGTTCACATGTGAATTCTAAACAAATCGCCAGACCTGAGAACTCTTTTTTTTTATTGCCCAGTTCTTCTTGAAAGTGCAAGATGTATGTCTTCTCAGTTTTCTATTCTATATGGTCAGGAATATGGAAAATATTTGGTTATTGGTATGCTCAGGCATTGTTTTATTCGTGCTGGTAGATGAAGAGCCATAAATTGCCAAAATTCAACAAGATTCAAGTTTTCGATTGTGGATGATGGCGATGCTTCTCATCAGGAAGTAAATGAAAATGTCGTTCAAGATGTTGTATATTTTTTGTGACCATGAAGAGAGAGAATAACTCGTGCAAATATGAAAATAAATCCCTCTGAATTCAGTTGTAATGTGACTTCAAACGTGGGGAATGGAGGCAAATTTGAGCTTGCGGATGTGGAAATTTTGGAGAGCAGGGTGTTTGTGTGACAGGTTTCAGCAACAATTTCTTCCTTACATGAACGATTCCAGCTAAAGGAAAGAATAAAAGCGCTGTGGTGGTGGCGGATATATTGGCCTTGAACTTGTTGCAATCTTAAAAATCAATAATTATAAAGTTAAAATGGTGTGCCCTGAGCCTTGGTTCATCCCTGGTCTTTTCACTGAAGATATAGCTTCTTTCTATGAGGGCTGTTATAAAGGAAAGGGTGTGGACATTATCAAAGGAAGGGCTAGAGGATTCGACAAGAATAACAACCTATTCCTGTTCACCGCTTGGGTAGAGGCACATCAGGTATATTACTCTGTGCAAAATCAGAAATTGCAAAATCACAGCTTGCAACAAATTTTATTGATGACACCTCTTTTATCAGTAGGAACAGATTCAATGATGTGGGTGGTCAAGCCCAGTCTCTAGTTTTGAAACTTGGATCTGATACCATATGTGAGGCCTTCTTATTTCACGGCCTCAAAACAAAACAATCAATATTTCCTACTGAAATAACTTCTAATTAGTTCATAGAATTTCTTTCATGATTTTCTTATACCATGAATAAACAACAACAACATAATAACAATAACAACATAACAATAATAACAACAACAACATAATAACAACAGTATAATGGTAATATACCAACTGGTAAAATACATACCTCGACCTACAGGTTGGTTGATTCAACCCTTGGTTCACTTGTTCTTGAGCTTGCCCAAATTGCCCAATTGAATATTAACCTCCCATCCAACTAGGAACAACCTCTCCAACTCCCTAGCTCCAGGAATCCTTGCGGTTTCCTAGCCTCCAAGCAAAATGTTCCCAGAAACAATAGTGCCCTCTGAGAGTTCTCAAAATAAATTGTTCATCCAATTTCCTCCTCTCTTTTAGAATTTATTCCTCCTCCTTCTTCCCCCATTTTTCCCCAAAAAACCTAGATCCATCTTCCAAGTCCTCCCCCTCTTCCTTATCCTCCTCTCTCAAATACCCCTCATTAATTCCCCAACAACCTTATCCCACCATTAATTACTTCACCTACCTTTTAATAATAAAATAATAAAAATACTTATTTAATTTATTTTAATAATTAATTAAATTTAAATTAAAAACTATGATAAATAATTAATCAATTTGGGTCGTTACACTGTTTTATTTCCGTCATTTTGATTATTAAATGTATTGAGTAATATTTTATGGGACTAACTACACATTCACCAAATTAATATTCAATTTGGATTCAAGCCTTCATAAGCACAACTTTTCACCTTTGATGCAATCAAGTTCAATAGATCCACAATTATAAATTTGACCTTAATTAAGTGGCCTAGATCCATAATAAGTTTGGTATCAGTGTCATCCCAGTTTCAAATCACTTTGAATTTGAGTAATCCCATCAACACTTTGATTCCATGCTTGACTTTCTACCATCACCATTAGATCTATCTCTACCCCCCCAACAACTCATCATAATGGTCCATGGTCATGTCGTTGAGGCATACCATTAAACACTTCACATGCATCCTCCAAACTGTAGAACTTGGAATACATAAGAAACATACCCAAGAGGAAACTTTAATCTAACCGCTTCCATGGCTTCCAACTCGTCCACCCCGCCAACCTTTCTCCTCATTTTCCAGCAACCTTTTGAACTCATAAGGTTTTTCCTCCTCACATACATAGTTTCAAACCCTCAATTCCCTTGCAACGGACTCTCCTCTATGCATGAACAATACTATTACCTCAACTCTCACAGACCTTCACCCAAACCCAACTCTAATACCACTGGTTGAAATTTAGGCCTGCAAAAGGAATTCATGAACAAAGAAAAAAATAGAGAAATATAATAAATCACACATAGTAGAGATGAATGGATGGGGGGGAATGGTACTCTTTATTGTTCTATGAAGAAATTAACACAAGTATCAATAATCTCCTCATGATATTATTCATTTTAATAGGATAGTGTTGGTGTGCAGTGGGGGGCCCATATATCACCATGTATTCATGAACAAAACCCTCAAATATCGACCCTTTCGGTATCACCCACAAGCAAGTGAAGTCTCACCCAAAGTATCTACGGGGACTGCGGAAACTAGGTTTCCGCAGTGAAGAAGGGATGGGAGGAAATAATTATAACCATACATAACATTTGTTCATTACATCTTATATTATGTTCACAAAAACATATCAATAGATAACATATTCATAATAACAAAAAGTAAATCATATGCGCACAATACACAGAACAATAAACACATCATGACACATAGAAACCATATTTAACGTGGTTCACCCAATATTGGTTGTGTCCACAATAATCAAATTCTTGTTATATTATTCAGAATCATCCCTTACAACATATGAACACTGTTCTCATACATTATTCCCTTGTCATTCTCCTATCCCTCTATTTCTCTTTGTCGTTCTTCACTCTTACATTCATGCATATAGCGCGTACTTATCTCTTATTACCCAATCACATATTCTTATTCTCATTTACTCTCGACTTCTAATCTATCTCAAAACCATTACATTAGGTCTTATCCCTTTTCAAATGGACCAAAATGCATAATTTCTTCTTTCTTTTGCGTGCGTTGATCCATAAAAATGCACCAACTTCCTTTCCTTCCTTTGCACATGTCGTGCACTTCTAAAAAATGGTCCCAAAATATTGTTCCAACAAGCCCCAAACACTCACTTGTGTATCATCCCGAGCCACTTAGTTCTTCTATTGTTCTCCCTTCAATGTCGCAATAAGCTTCTAAAAAGTCTCATTTGTGGTTGAGACCCTCTCCTTTGCTTGTACTTCTTGTACCACAATCCTGTCTATTGTCTATGTAGTAATATGATTCTTCATCTTCTCTACACTATCTTGTGCTTCTTTCTTAACGATTCCCTCTACAACTACAAGTTCTTCTGCTACCCAAAATGCTTCCTCCTACAATGCCTTAAGCTTCTACACTAGATTTTGTTGTTCCACTCTTATTTGATTTATCTCTTGGTTCAACTACCTATTTTCAATGATTGTAGTCATACACTCTATTGGTGGCAGAGTTTTTATTGTATCTTTGATCTTCTTTTCTTTCTCATGCGTAGTCTATAACCTATGGTCTATTGTAATTAGCTTTTCATTCTACAACAACTGAGTCCATACTTGTGTGGTTTCTTCATAAATATTTTCAAATTCTTCATTCAAACTCCTTATGCTCTCCATGGTGGTCATTGTTGTCTTTTCCCTCTGCTCCCTTTATTCTATTGGAGTACTTGGTGTTGTGTGAGCTTCCAAGTATACTATTTTCACGTGGAAGCCCTAAATGGCTTCGCTTATCTTAGTTACCTGATCTTCCAAAGGAGTACTTTCTTTCATTTTCACTTATGGTATATTTTTGTATACCTCTTGCATGAACTGTTTCAACCTTTCTATTCTCTGTTTAGACTTGTCCTGCTCCATCATGAGATTGTTGTACTCTACATGTATTGCATCATTGTCTCCAACTACTTTAGCCAACTCCATGGAAGTAGATTTTGTGCACAAATGTATTTCATGTATAACACTTGTTTGCAAGATGTGCAACACATTCACAGGTAGTTTTGACAACACTAAGTCAATATGACTTAATTCTTATAGATTTTGTTGCATCTCTATCATGGGGAAATCTATGGCCCTTGCTGATTTTTTTATGATCCGACACTCTGTTGATGTTGATGGTGGTTGTGTTGTTGTCATTTGTGACTCTGTTGTCTTGGTTGTACTCTCAGTTTTCTCTTCTTATGTTATTCTGATTGGCGCTATCCTAGTTGCCTCCAAAATATGGCACATTGTAGCTATCTACTCCTCCAAATTTGTGTGCATCTCATCCTATTTCTACGCAACTTGGAAAAATTCCTCTTAAGTGATTTCTTTGACTTGATCACTAATGTTATCCAAGTCATCCTAATTTACTGCTTGTATAACCACTTCCTTTGATTCTTTTCTCTTCTTATGTTTTTGTGTTGATCACTGCCTCATATTCTCCTTTCACTTCTCTCCAATGGGCAATGTTGTTTCCTATGTGTCACCTTCACCATTCCCTTTTTTTCCTCATTCGTGTTCTTCTTCTTCTTGATCCTTTTCTATTTATTGTTCTCCTTCTCTAGTTTTTGCGTATCCTTCTGCACTGTTTCTGTCTGTAGGAGTTTCTACTAAGCTTCTCGGTCGTTTACAATATGGTTGATGTCTTTTTTTTTCAACCTGTAGTGAGTCGAAAACCATTTTTGAGTTGGATCCCTCTTTGATTGAACATACATATGGTGTGGCCTTGCTTTGAATCATGCAATATGTTTGTATGCTTCAACTATCTATGGTATAATTATTCGTGTATCCTCAATTCATTTCCAAATAGTATCCTTATAGATGTAGAAGGTGATGTTGTTTTCCATATTTCTATTGTTGTGTGTGGTATGCCAAAACGAGACATATCTTGCTGCTAAGTACGATTTATGCATACCTTCTAAGAACTGCATCTCTTCTGGCTCCCTCCATGCAACCAATTCTATCAAAATTAATAACCGCGCATAATGGAACTTTGTTCCTTTATCCTATTCCTCCTTGAAGTTGGTTAAAAATCGATTCACGAGAAATGTTTCCCTGTTCATCATCACTCTTGTTGTGCACTTCTCTGCTACTATTATAAATTCCGATGGCACTTGATCTTTGTAGAATTTTATCAGTAACTTGCAGGCTAGCACCTATGTTTCAAATATTACAATATCATTATTGATTCTCACAACGTCTAATCCATGCACTCCTTTGTGTGTACCATATTTTCCCTTCATTCTTTATGCTAATGCATTTTCCTACGTCTTTTTTGTGAACAAGGGTAGTGGGTCTTCCCCTGCTAACAACAATCCTGTAATATGCACAATCAATTGGGTTTCAATCGACACTTCCTTGTCCAACCATAAAAACCCTCTCTAGAAACAACTTAACAAAGACTTGATGCAAATGCTAATTTCTGTTCTTTTGCTGAAATTTTGGATCTCCAACAGGTTTAGAATGCCTGTTCTTTGCAGTCCTGTGGCCTATTATTGGGGTTATACTGTGACTACAAGTGACTCTAGCATAGATTATGTGAGAAGGTAATTATGTGGTTCTCACTATGGAAACTTCTTGAAATATACATGGTCATGGTATGAAAACCTTAGGTTTCCTACCATGCCCAACCTATCACCCCCGATAATGACCCCAAGTGGAATCACTATTTTAACCAAGTCGTACTTCACCTCTTTTTGTAGTATGACTTTCTTTGTTGTGGGATTTCTATGCGGCACATATGCCCTAGGAAAGTTTATTGGATTGGATGTCTCAACCCTAATGGTTTCTTCATGTACCAATGTTGTTTCCTGCTTAGTGCATGAATTTTTCATCCCTGATGTAGATGCTCCTACCTTTGGTGGTGCCATGACTTCTTATACTGTGACGTTGTCTGCTACACACTCGAATATGTCCTTTGTAAGCTCTAGTTATCCTTTGTCTCTCTATTCTATGCAAATGTCAAGAAACAATAATCCTTTCCCATTACCCCTAATTCTCTTTTTATAGATTGTCTCCTACTATTTCATTCCTCTTTGCCCCCAAATTTGTAGTCCCATATGATTGTGCTCACATCCAATTCTTGGCCAGATTCTCCATTAACTTTGTATCACCCAGTGGATCGTGGTATAGATTTGCTATCCTACCAAAATATCATCATCATTTTTCATTTGTGACTACGTATTCTCGGTGTCTCACCATTATGTTTTTCTTTTTTATGTTTTTTCCATCATCCACATATATCTTTAACTTGGTTTTTCATTTCTCCTTTTTATGTGCAATTTAATTCGCATGACATTGAAATATCCCTGATCCGGTTGATCAAGATATTTGCCACGATCTTCCTATTCTAACATGCAGATCTGATACACTGGGGGTTTCTGGATGCGTTTTAGGGTTTGATGTAGACGATCTCTTGTTTAAAGTGTTTGCATGTCAG
>ML794944.1:0-13306 GCA_009831015.1 Picea engelmannii
CTATAAGCCCATATTGATTCTCTAACACTATCTTATATTATGTGCCAAATGTCTATTTTTCTGTAAAGATTCTTGAAAATCCTATTATTCATTCTTTCAAGACTTTCCATAGAAAAACTCCTCGAAGTACATTCCACACTCTATTGAGCATAGGATTGCTAAAAGGTGCACATCTCCAATTTCCCAGAGTTAGAATGACACTTTCCCTAGATTGGTCCATTTGTCTAAATAAAGCATCCCTTGCATCCCAGATTGCACTAGCCACCAGGAAATTATTGAATAAATGTTATGTGGTCTCTTCCACATATCGATACATTAGAAATACTAAGGGTGCTTTGAAGCCACATTTGCAAAGCTTTTCCTAGGTGGAAGTTTTATGGTTCACTAGTAGCCACAATAAACATGCAATTTTAGGCCATAACTCAGTGACGCAGTAGCAAGATCTTGTAGCAATTATAACACCTACAGGACCATGCTATGCCTTCAGAATGCACAACATAATTCATTTCCCGAAGCTTTAACAAAAAAATAATTTACTTTTATTTTAAGACATAAATAGAAGAATTTGATTACAACCACAAGAACACGAATAGGATATGAATCCTTGCCTTAATCAATATAGTATTTTCGCGACCCCGTTCTCTATGGTGATATGGACTACTTCAATTGAACCCCAATGAATCTCAATTCACTTCTTCAAGAAAATGATCCACCCCTTCAGCTCCTTTCTTCTCCCTTTTTGTCCTCAATGCTTCTCTTGTCGATATGTTTCCATCCGCCGAGGAGATGAATAATCATGACTATTCTCTGCCTAGTCGTTTCTGTTATAACCCTAAATTGCACCACAGATGCTTACCTGGCATAAGGCCATCTCATATCCCTTCTTTGCCAAAGCACTGTTGAACAACTCTTTAAAAAACCTCTTTTATAAAGGCCCACACGCCCTACTCCATTTATGCACGCGTGTACACGCTGGCTGACCTAAGACTGCCTACGTGGACCGACAAAAGCACAAAAAAAAGAAATTTGTTGACGTTACACAAAAGCTATGGGTGAGTTAACTGAAACTCCCAGCCACGTATGGCCGAGGGTTCGTCCAAATACCTAGCTCCTTCTAGCCTATAAAAGAAGGGGTAGGGGTCTCATTTGGAGGAGAAAAAATATAGCAAATAAACTCTGCCCATTTGCGTATTCCCATTGTCCCAACCCTTTAGCCTTCCTTGTGCCAAAGGAGATACAAAGCAAAGCATGCATGTGCAGTTCATGTTTGAATTTCTCACCCGTTATTCTATAGGTAGTATGCATGTGTAGTTGTTTCTTGTCTTGTATGTAGGTCAACATTGGAAGGGAGAACCGCAAACAAGTAATCAAGTGCGAAAAGGGATCGACATCGAACGCCTGGAACAAGGTAGGTTGATCTAGCCATGCATTTACTAAAAAGAAATGGGATTTAAGTCTGGGGACGAAGGTAGAAAGTAGATTTTCTATAGGTCATATCTGCATGCAAAGTCTAACTCTATTTGCTAGTCCGTAAGGAGATTTCCCTCACAACAGAATTGGCAACCATACTGGGGAGACTCTCTAGGGTTCCTAGAATTTTATTTAGTTTTTGGGTAGTTTTAAAGACTAGTTTTTCTTGTCTGTTTTTCATTTAGTTTCTGTAAGGTCTGAGCTAGTAGGGAGTGTGGTTTTCCATACCAGCTGTCTCTGTTATTTGCTTGACTTTTTTTTTTTTTGGGACCCACAGAGGTACACGCGGCCTGGATAAGGTCTACATGCATGTACCCATGCCCTACTCTCTTACAACCCGCGTGTGAATGCTAGCTGAAGAAGTAGCAATAGCGTGTAGAGTTCAGAGAATTTTTGAGGCAATCATCCTCTTCCCTGTCAGAATCACACATTCTCAGGGGTTTTCTGTAATTCTGTCTGAGTCTTGGTTGTTTGCAGTCTTATCTCAGATTGTTTTGATTTATAAAATTTTCCTTACATTGTTTTCTTTTTCTATTAAAAAAGAGTATCCAAGCCTTCAGGAGACCCTGGTTATCAATATCAGTGGTCTCTTCCTGGTTTGGTCTGTCTGTTTTTAGTTTTTCTCAGTGTTTAGAGATACACATGGCCTGTACAAGGTTAGCCCATGTGTACACACCCTCTGTCTCTATACAGCTCGTGTTCACACACTGGTTGTTGGATTAACAGTAGCGTGCTTGTGCAAGACAATTTCTGTTGAGGGTAAGGTAGTCATCCTTTCCCTTGATGAGAATTATACCTCTCAGGTATTTGAATCTTTGTCTTAGCAGTCAGTAGCTTAGGATTAATCTTACCTTTAGCTTGTTTTTTCTCATTTAAAAAATTGTCATAAAAATAAAATAATTTTTTAAAGGTTTTTAGACAAGTGTGAGAGTCATTTTTTATTGCTAGTGTGTGATTTCTTGAAGTGATTCTCTGCGATCTGCGTTTAGGCCAGAATTGTTTTTCTTGGTTTTTGCTTGTTGGTATTTTTCCTTTTTTTCTTTATTAACATTTAAATAATAATAAAAAAATCTCTTTTCATTTTCTTGTTTGGTTGAAGAGTGTGTTTCTGCATTATTAACCAGGGAAAAGTCATTTATTTCATAAGTTTTTGCAGTTTACTTAGATCATAAGTAGCTTGTAGTCATGTGAAATTTCTTTTGAGTTTGCTATCCAAAATCTTAGAAAATTAAAAATATTTATTTTGAAAAGTTGTTGAAATTTTGCATTAAGTAAAAGTTTTGTTTCCATCTTTTTTATTCATTTTTTTCTTTCGTCTTTTACACATCATCAGTTTCACTTTCATACCCCTTGACATAAGACAAAGCCATAAAATTAACGCTAAATTTAAAATATACTAGACTTTTATGTTTGTAGGGTTCACCAACTAGTTCAGGATTAGGGCCTTGGATTAGGTTGGAGAGGAAACTCTTCAAGGCCATTTAAAATCAAACATTGGAGTCTGAGTTAGGGAGTGTCTAAGTCCAGTGTCGTGAAATTTATCCAGGACCTCCCTCTAACACAGATGATAAAAAAAAGGTCGCCTGCGGAAAGGTAGCGGAGATAACCCCTCCAAAGTTGGACCAATTGTAGTGGAGAACACATATAGAGCGCTTGTTTTGAGATTCCGTCGATTGCATTTGCCACGGGGCTTCGTGGGTCTCAAATCCATTCAAGGTCCTCAGTTGTCTTCTAGACCACTTGCTTTCGATACCCTTGACAGGTTTCGGGCTCGATACCCTGCTCATTTTGGTCTACCCGACTTTCGACTGTACCCGCCTGGTGACTGTTTGCGCACTGGAAACCTAGTTGCCTATCTATTTTAGGGACATACACAGGTGACTGCGGGGGTATACCGCAGTACCTAGGATAGACATCAGGCCACGCTTTGCAGAGTATACCCAGAGGGTGCTTCCATGTTCAAGTTACACTTGCACCGGTAAGTTGTTCTAGTGTTGGTTGTTGTAATTGTTCTTTCAATTAGTTTAGTGTTTGCCTGTCTTATCGTCTAGGGACTTTTTTAGTGTGTGTTACTTTTGAGCGTTTAGACTACCTTAGAGTGTCTTTGATCTTCTCACATAGTGGAGGATCACGAGCTCTGCCAGTCACGAAGGCTTCTTGGCCTACCGCCGGTTACACTAGAGCCACCCCCGCCACCATTGTGGCGAAAGCTAGACCAACAAGGGTCTTTTGAAGCGACTGGGTTACAAGCAATTGTACCCAACCAACACCCGGAGGAATCGACCGTTTTGGACCTTGAAGCACATGCTCTTGGCCCGGTTGAAACCCCAACAACTGATTTCTTGGCACCTTTCATCGTACCAATCCAATTTTACGAGCGCCAAACAGTGTTGCACACAGCAATGGAAACAAATGTTGTTACTCCCTCTGGGAATTCTTCCATTCCCACTACGGTTTTCCCCACAGGAGAGTGTTCACCTCCTAACCCACCATCATCGGTCCGAGCCACCATGGTCTCGACCGCTTCTACATCACACAGTGGTCCGATCCTATCTTTGGCGACGACCACAACCCCTTTCACACCAAGTGCGATAGGCCCTCCGTTCTCATACGAGATGCCTAGTTCGAGTACAAGTCCTGTACTTTCCTACTCCACTTTACAGACTTTAGTTCTGGGGGTAGGGAGCTCTAGTGCTTCTCTGCAAGGTCACATGGGGGGCACTCCTACTCCTTTTAATGCTTTCCCTTACGAAGGGGATCATATACCTCCTTCGTCCCCTTCACTCGGTGGCTCGCATCAGTAGTCCATCGGGAAACCTACACACCATGGTTTATTTGGAGCGGGGAGTCAAGGACCACCTTCGCATAGTATGTCGGTAGGTTCAACATCATTTTCTTTAAATGGAACGTTTGGTAACAACGCCTTCTCATCAGTCTCTTTCCCGATTGGGGGCAATCCCATTTTTGGACAATCTACTCCTATGTAGGGTACTATTCCTGCACAGGGGGAAAACCTAGGAACTTCTTCCGCATCAGGGCCTTGGAATTCTTGGCAGGGATCTGTTCCCTCATCCGAAATGTCGATCTGGGGTAATTCTTTCCACAATCAATGGAACCCTGGACAAACTACTATGCCTATCCCCATGGGACCAACATCGGGTAACCCTTCCCAAAGTCCTTCGAATATAATGCATGCCCAACAATCTATGTCCTATTTGGGAAATCAACCGATGATGTCTCCACATATGCAAAATCCATACGCTGGCCAGGGCCATGGTTCCTACCAAAATATGGGCCAATAGCCAAACTTTTCCTGGCAACCTGGTGCCAATCAAACCCCAGACCCCTTTTTCCCAGGTTATCACCAACAACCCAAACTTTCCTTCCTGGCGACTTTGCACTTGCCAGATTTGACAAGGTTGTTGAATGACCCTATTTGTCATGATCCGTGTTGGTCTCCTATGCCAACAAAGTTACCTTCAGACATTCCAAAGTTCGAAGCCAAACCTAACGAAGATCCAGGAGATCATGTGACTATCTTTCATCTTTGGTGCTCATCTAACTCATTGAAAGATGACTCCGTACAGTTGCAATTGTTTCAACGTACTCTCATTGGGAGTGTCGCGAAATGGTACATTGAGCTCGATCGCTCAAGATACTCTTCTTTTGGTGAACTGGCGATGGCTTTCCTAAACCATTTCCAGTTACCTGTGAGATATGACGTTGGCACAGAGCTGCTCGCCAATTTCGAACAGACAATAGTGGACCATATCTCTAATCACATCCAAGAATGGAGACGCCGGAAGAGTTTAATCAAGGTGTCAGTCCCACCAACATTCCTGCTTGAGTGGTTCCTTAAGTCTTTGGTCCCACAGTTATCCAAAGATGTTGTGACATCCGAAGTTTTCTACAAAGAAGACGCCATCATGAGGGCTCAATAGTTTGAGATCATCTATTCTCAGTCCGATTTATTATAAAAAATCTTTCCAGATGTGCCACGTTCAATATTGGATAAAACTAGATAGAGAGTTGGACCACATGTCGATGGTATTGTTGGTTCAGCACAAACAAAGCCCACTGAGCAATTGAAAAAATAGTTGCAGCAGTTATCTATACAACACATAGTGGCCAACCAAACTACTGCTTTGGTTGCTCCCCCTACCAAAACGTTGGAGGTACACACAGTGCAGTCGACTAATCCAAAGGCCACCCAACATCCTGAAGGGAATAAAAAACAATGAAAGAAGGGTAAGGGGGATAAAAAACCTATCGATAATGCTTGTGGGGACAACACTGAAAAATGGAAGGCGAGGTATCCATGCAACTTGTGCACAGAAGACCACCCGACCCATCTATGTCCTCAACTTGCAGAAGCCCAAAAGTTTGTGATGCAGCAACAGCCTGCTGTGTTGACTAATCCCTTTCAACATGGGCAAAATCTAACCCAAGCCTCGGCAAGCACGGAAGGGAGCGACCAAGAACCCCCTCCGCCTGCAAACAACCCCGCATCCGCAAACGTATACATGGTACGGGGTGATGCTTTTATATCAACTAGAGCACATGACTATAGTAAACCAAGCACTTCTGAGAAAGGTAAAGAAGTTGAACTCCCCTTTCTTCCTCTACAAATTGACAAGACGTTGGGCGAAACAATGACACGCATTCCATAAGGTGCATTTAAAAAAGCTTATCATAACCCAAATGCAAGGGCTGCCCATAACTACTCTGTGGTGGAAGATTTATCACAAACCCCTTGTGTGATGTCCGCTTTGGAAGTCCTCCAAAGCTGCCCTTCTCAGAGGAAAGCCTTATTAACTGCTTTAGGATCTACCGAGACTTGTAATACGGGTACAATCATGTTGGATACAACCAACTTAAAACCTCATCTACCTTACCACGTAGCATTTCAGATAGTAGTGGCTTATCCCACGAAAACTTTTACTCGGAATATCTTCCGCACAGTGGTTGATGAAGGTGCCTCGACATGCGTTATGTCGTTGGCATGTTGGAAGGCCATTGGTCAGCCCGTTTTGTCTCTGTCACCTACCTTCCTCACCGCTTTCGATGGTCGTTCATTCCGACCACATGGAATCGTTCCTTCTTTTCCCGTGCAATTAGGAGGGAAGACCAAGTGTGTCGAAGTAGAGGTAGTCAATGCTCCCCTCGACTATAACTTCTTGTTAGGAAGGAGTTGGACTTATGCTATGCAAGCTGTGGTTGCTACAGTTTTCTGGGTCTTGTTGTTTCCACACGAGGGTCGGATAGTGACCATCGATCAATTGCCTTTATCCAGACCTGACCCTGCTTTGGGGGCATCCACGGTCCTGATGATTGATAATCCTCAACTAGGTGTCATCAACGTAGGAGTTGGTTTGTGCCCATCCTTGATGGGTACCTTCTATTACCCGCCCCCTCACGACGATATCAAATTTATATCCAATCACCATAAGGTTGATATTTTTCAAGTTTCATCGTTTCGCACGACTTACTTCGAGGATCCATGGATACTTCCTTCCCCATCATCCATGACGGATGAGACAGGGCATCCGGGCATGTCCATGCCCTTGTCTGCAGCTGAAGTAGCATACTCTTTAGTCCAGCAAGCTTCAACTAACACTGATCTGACTCCTGCACAAGAGTTAGATCCACTTCTAGAGCCTATTTGGGCTGAGTGTTCTCTCGCTAACACCGATTCGTTAGACTTAGTCTTGCCTTTTGACGAAACAATAATCGAAGCAATGACTAATCCAGACAAACCTTGGGAAGCTCTTCATCACAGATCATATTTTCTCCTAGAGTTAAGCCGAATTTGTTAGAAAAACAGGACCGCGGAGCAATAAAATAAAACAAATGCGGAAACAAAACACAGAAGATACACAATACAAGAGAAACACAGATTTACGTGGTTCACCCAGTGTGGGCTACGTCCATGAGGAAAATTGCTAGGTCCTTTCTTTATTATTATCCAACAAATGAAGGGATACAACCTACAACAAAACCCTTTGTAACTTCCTCTTCTTTCTCTCATAGTCTCCTCACTCAGAATACAATACTTGCCAACATACATAGCTGCAATACATTTCCCTCATAAAAGAGGGTTGCCTTATAGGGAAAAAAAACCCTAACATAATCTCTATCGTTAGATCTGCGACCTTATAATGAACGGTCGAGATTTACAATGAAATTACAATATACTTTTACAAGGCAATTTTTTCTTCGGGGGCTTCACCCCCGAAACCCTGCTGGGGGCCCGCTTACCCCCAGACCCCCCAGTGGGGGGGATAGCCCCCCCGGACCCCGCAGAGGGGGTACCCCCCCTCTGCACTCCCCCGCGTGGAAGAGTGTACATACTTATGGGGTGTAAATACTTCATGGGGTATAAACACGGATGAAAGTAAAAGACCTCTAAATCAGGAAGATAATCAGGCTCCACAGCCAACATAATCGAAGCAGGAGAATTCACCGTGACCATGACGAGGGAACATTCGTGCCCTATTAATCTCTTAGCTACACACGGAATTTATGCTGAGGGCCATATGGAAACTATCGCTGAAACTATACCGATCAATATCTCCCGAAACCCTGGCATCGTGGAGAATGTTTTCGTCGGAGCTGACTGATCCCCCGAAGAGATTCAAATCTACATAGATCTTTTCAAAGAATTCCGCGACATTTTTACCTGGTCTTATGAGGAAATTCCAGGTATTGATCCAAAAATAGTTGAACATGAAATTACAACGTATCATGATGCCAAGCTTGTTCGACAGAAGCTTCATCCAGTTAATCCTAAGAAAGCAACAACCATTAAGGTTGAGGTTGAGAAATTGTTAAAGGCAGGTTTTATCTATCCTATCCATTTGACTCAATGCATGTCAAATCCTGTGCCAGTCAATAAAAAACAAGGCACGATTCGGGTATGTACCGATTTTTGTGATTTGAACAAGGCATGTCCCAAAGATAATTTTCCAACACCATTCATCGACTAGATCATTGATGAATGTGCTGGTTGCGAAGCCTTTTCTTTCATGGATGATTTTTTGGGATATAATCAAATACAAATCAAACCCGAAGACCAACACAAAATGACATTCATTTGTCCTTGGGGTACATTCGCATATCATAAGATTCCTTTTGGTCTTAAAAATGCTGGAGCAACCTTTCAGTGGGCCATGTATTTTTCTTTCCATGACCTCAAGCATATAGTCAAGGCCTATCTAGATGATTTAGCATCGCGATCTCGCAAGAGAACGGATCATCCCACACACCTTAGACTTATCTTCGAACATTGTCGCTACTTTCGGATTCGCTTGAATCCAAACAAGTGTAGCTTCTGCATAACGTCAGGACGTTTGTTAGGTTTCATCGTATCAACAACAGGGATCATGGTCGATCCTCTCAAGGTGGAGGCAATAATCCAGTTGCCCCCTCCATGCACAATCCTTCAACTTCAAAGTCTACAAGGCAAGGTGAAATTTTTACGATGCTTCATCGCCAACTATGCCGAAATCACCAAGGGATTTATGCACTTACTGAAGAAAGACGTTCCTTTTTACTGGGACGATGCTGCTCAACGCTCTTTCGACGCATTAAAAAATTCCCTCACAAGTGCCCCTCTGCTCCGTCCACCTAACTATAACAAAGATTTCTTATTATATCTGGCTGTAGCAAAGTCAACCATTGGCATGGTTTTAGTTCAGGAAGATGACTTGTTCTCAAAATACGTGATCTATTACCTGAGCCGAGGCCTTGTAGGACTGGATCTCAATTATTCTCATATCGAAAAACCTGCGTTGGCAGCAGTTCATGCTGTTCAATGGTTCTGTCATTACGTTCTGTTTCGCAAGACCACTGTCATTGCTATCGTGAATCCATTCCAGTACATCTTGGCACGACGGGTAATAGGCGGAAAAATCAGTAGATGGATAGTCATCCTCCAGGAGTTTGACTTAGACTTCATTTTAGCAAAGTCCAAAAAGTCATTGGTCTTCGTAGAGATTATCTCGGAACTTCTGGTTGAGTTAGGTGACGTTGTGCCTGAAGAATCGCCTATCCGGGGAGATATGTTTTTGATCACATCTTCGGATCCTTGGTATGGAGATATACTTATCTATCTATAGACTTTGAAGTACCCCACTTCTGCTCCTCGTGATGAGCGTCGACGTATACACCATTAGCCTAAGAATTATCTCGTACTCGATGATACGTTGTATCAAAGAGGTGTAGACTGCATCCTACGTCGATGTCTCACTCATGAGGAGGCAGTTATCGTGCTTAACGATTTCCATACCGGAGCTTGTGGTAGTCATTTTTTTGGGTTGGAAATAGCCCAAAAGATTCTATGAGAAGGTTACTTCTGGCCAACACTTATCAAATATTATATCGAATCGGTCAAGAAGTGCCATTCATGCCAAATCTTCTCTCGGAAGATGAGGAAACATCATGCTCCCATGTTTCCTGTCATCATTGTTGGTCCCTTCACCAAGTGGTGGATTCATTACACCACATGCAACCCCCCTTCAAAAAGGGGGCATCACTATATCATCGTCGCTGTCGACTACTTCATAAAGTGGGTTGAAGCTATGCCAACGTTTAAAGATGATGGAGAGACTGCAGCTCTCTTTTTATTCAACCAGATCATAGAAAGGTCCGACGTAACGAGGGAGATTGTCACTGACCATGGTAGTCACTTTCAGAATCAGATGATGACCGAATTAACATCAAATCTTGGGTTATGGCAAGAACATTCATCACCCTGCTACCCCCAGGCCAATGGGCAGGTGGAAGCTGTAAACAAAACTCTTAAGACTATTCTACAACGAACTATCAACTCAACCAAGTCAAATTGGCATTTGATGTTATACTCGACATTATGGGCTTACTGAACATCTGTTAACACTACAACCAGTTTCTCACCTTTTCAACTCATTTATGGGCTGGAGGCAGTCTTGCCCATCGAATTTCAGATCCCGTCTCTAAAATTGGCAGTACAATTATTGCCAGACACTTCTCCACTCGAAGAATGGTTAGTATACCTTGAGCAGCTCAATGAACATGGTCGTGATGTGTCCTTGGCCAATGAGGCTCACAAACATAAGGTCAAGTGTCAATATGATAGGTCCGTTCGTCCTCAGATTTTCTTTGAAGGGGACCTTGTCCTGGTCTATGACCAAGATAAGGACCCCCTGTGGGTAGGCAAATTCAAACCCATGTGGTTCGGGCCTTTCATCAAAAAAGAGGTATTTAAAAAGGGTGCCTATCGTCTGGTTGATTTCGAAGGGAATTCTTTGGCGGAGCCTAGAAATGGGCTCTACCTCAAGAAGTATTACTCATAGGTAGGTCACTGTGGGTAACTTTTTGTAACATATGTATAGTCTTTGTACTATTACTTTTTAGTTTCTTTTAAGTGTTATAGACATATCATTGATGTTATTTTTCATCATTGTGGCAGATGTCAAGTGATTCTGAGGTGTTCATTGGGTATGCAGACGATGCTAGTCGACACACTCGGAGGCTTGCCTCTGCAGCTTGGGTAATCTTTACACCTCAAGGCTAGTTGTTATCTTCCGGAGGTATATGCTTAGGTGACACCACAAATAATGTCACTGAGTATAGTGCAGTTATTGAATTACTTCGTGACGCTTTGTCATTGGCTATCTCTCATCTCCGGGTCTATCTCGATGCTCAACTAGTTGTGTTTCAGTTAAAAAGAGTATACCGGGTTCATGATTCAACTTTATACCAACGATTCCTTAGGGTATGTCTCTTAGAACGAAACTTTGATTATATTACATATTTTCATGTTCCTAGGAGATTAAACCAAGTTATAGATACTCTAGCTAATCAAATTTTAGATTGGCATCTTGCACACATATGAAACAACATTAACATAAGCATGTAAATACATTATTTGTACACATGATCCATAAGACATGAAAGACCAAAAAAACCATATATAATATCATAAAGTAACCAGAGTACATAGATGGATGCAAGCACCTCAAAAATAGGACCAATAACGAGTCACGGGGCTTATGCCCTCAAAAAATATATACAAGTAGTGCTCATGACACGTAAAATGTCTAAATAGGTTCAAAGCCTATGGGCCCTATTATACTGGTCCACAACATGGGCTAAACACCTAAATAATCGGACCCATGTCCGAGGTGCCCCCACTACATGATGTTGCATGGATGGTGGCAGGTCCTCAATCTCTGCCATCGGGATTGTGCGAGTGAGTGCAGTAAAGTTCTGCTCAACTCGTCTAAGTACCCTCTCAGCTTCCTCGGCTGGGAGGTCTCCTACTAATATTGGTCCCCTGGCAGCAATGGCTACGGCCTCTGGCCGAGGATGATGCATGTTCCTTGCATAATCGGCAGGTCGCACTGGTCCCACATCTGCATGAAACAAACGTATATCCATCAAATACTCTGGCATATATAAAAAAAAATGATGATATATAACAAAAAGGACATAAACATTACATATGATCCATAAAAAATAAAAAAAAGAAGGTGGAGACTTACCCATCTCCCCTCGCTCCTCACCAGGAGGTACTGGTATCTTCGGGTCTCTCGAAAGATCAATCCCGACATAGGGGTAGTCCTCTATAACCGGGATCTACCATGACAACCATGAAAAAAATCCATCATTGAACGACTCGTTGGTCCTTCCACCACCATGTCGCGGCAGTAATACTGCCCATCTACACACAACAGGAAAAGAGGTCTGATGTCCTCGTACCACTACCCGAAGACTAAAACTCAGAACTCTATCGAAAAAGAACGAACACAAAATAGTCCTGAACCTGAAGTTCCTCTGTGTCCGCTGATGGCAATCTGTCAATTTCCTCTTCATACACTCCAGTAGTGTAGTACTCCAGTCGAAAATTTTTGCATTCAAGCACTGGATAACACAGTTCATCTATGCACGGGACGCCTGATGCAAGGTCGTTGAACCGATAATCCGCCCAATGAGCAATAATATCACTTGCAGAAATAGGTTAGTGATCTTGCTTATAGGCACCTGGGAGCTTGAACGATTTGTCCCAGCCTCACAGTATAGGGCTATCAGTTCCGCTATGTTATGCGGCCCCGACGAAAACGTCCTAAAATTGACTAGTTCCCCTCTCCTTGAGAGGCCAGTCAAAAAGTAGATATCCTCGATGGTGGGCACCAGTGATTGCCCCTCTAGAATGAAAGCCTCTGCATTAGGGTGCCAATAGTCAACCAAGGCATTCAGTAGCCTCGGTTGCGCCCGCATAAATGGACATAGGAAGAAATTTAACAAATCACATTGCATTAACGCGGACACAACATTCAGATCTCCAGCAACCAACTCACCAACTTCTTCATGCTCCCTTTCCCTCCAGTGGACATACATTCTGCCGAAACAACACGGTTCAGGAGGGTGGGTGAGTGCTTTTTGATTTTTTTGTCTATAAAGGGTGGTCCACGCGTGTTGTCTAGGTGACAGTCATGTGTGCACGTGGACAGGTTTTACTCTGCCTGAGTGTGCATGCGGATTGTCCAGAGACAGTCTGCGTGGACCTAGGGCCGACCTTTTAAAGGTCGATGCGCACCCAAAAAATGAAATGCAAAGCAAAATAAAGAATTGAATAGCTAGATAGAGGAGTTTGTACTTACTTGGTCCAGATGGAAGTTCGTTTCGTCCACTATAGCTCCCAGAATCACCGCTTTTATCAAAGGGGGTCTTTTGGCTCTAGAGTCAATTTCCAAATCAACAATGGTGATAATGAGTTGCCAGCTTCTATTTATAGACTTTTTGGCCTCTTTTTGTCACTTTTTTGGCCTCCCTTATCATTTTCTTTATACCAAAA
>ML794944.1:13356-27425 GCA_009831015.1 Picea engelmannii
CTTTTTGGCCTCTTTTTGTCACTTTTTTGGCCTCCCTTATCATTTTCTTTATACCAAAAACCATTTAGAGTGATTCAGGAGTTGCATCGGAGGGATTTGATCGGGTATTGGGATAGTTTTTGGGAGTTTTGAGTAATTTTCGATGGTCTATGAAAATTTTTTCGACGATCAACTTGAGCATATAGGTTAGGTTTCTACCCGGATTTTTGTATCTCATTGTCTTTTTCCTTTGCCATAGGATCGATCCCATCAGGTTGTGACACAGAACCATCATCTCTGCTTTAGAAGTGTTGCAATTTGGTGGTAGAGCTTACCAGAACATGGATGCCCTAGGTAGATCCTGGTTGCATTATGACATTCATGCTGTCTCTAAAAACACTGTAGGCTCGGGAGTCCTTATAGTCTTTCCTGAATATGAGTTTGAGCCTCATTTGCATGATTCTTCTTCTCTCTTGACCTCACCCTCAGGACTCCCAAAATATAATGGGTCTTCTTTTAAGCCCTTTTCAGACCCTCTAAATATGAAAAGATTGTCGAGCAATCTTGTGGCCGTTCACACTCGTTAAACTGAAATTTGAAGTCACATATGTACGACAGTAGTTTACCCCTTTTTTGGTCTGGACGGTCAACTGTACGAACAAAGGTATACTCTATGGAACTTCAACTCTATAGAAGAGTACTCTCAGGTATAATTTAATCCCTTTTTCGGGCCTGAGGGACTAAACTTACGAAGAAGGAACCCCCACGAAGTCCATAGTTAAGCTCTTTTCAGACTCCCTAAAATTGAAAAGATCGTCAAGTGACCTTATTCTTTCACACTCGTTAAACTGGTCCAGAAAAACATTCCTGACGGAGTCCATAATTAAGCTTTTTTCAGACTCCTTAAAAATGAAAAAATAGCCGAGTGATCTTGTCCTTGTCACACTCGTTAAAATGGTTTTGAATCGACGTCTTATCGGTGCTAGTTTACACCTTTTTCGAACCGACTAGACTATCTTCGAAAAAGGTACCCCAATGGAGTCTCCTTTTATGTTTTTTTAGACTCTCTAAACATGAAAAACCACCAAGATTACCTTCTCTGGGCTCGTTAAACTTACATCGAAGGACGTTACCATTGTGTGTTTTGTTAACCGCATTTGCATACCTTATACGTCAGCCTTGTAGCACTTTGCTTCTGTGTCTTAACATCCTTGTCCCCTGGAGGATTTTCCCCGAGTATCATTATTTTGAACATTAGTCTTGTCCTTGTTCCTTGAGCTTGTATGTTTGTCACACTCGTTCCTCCATTGTAACGTAACATTCCTTTATTCTTTTTTCCAAAATTATTGAAAAAGACAAAAAAAATCAAATATACCCCAAAAAGAGGAAGGGAAAAGTATTTTCTTTATTGGCAGCATAATGAGTCGCCCTTGGATAAAGCACATCTGTTCATTTGTTCATCAAGCTTTGGGATGTATTACGACCTTAGGAAGCTGTTCTTGCTACTTAGAGTCGTGTCCTCCTCCGTTTGGTTATTATTCCAAACATATGGAGAGTTTGTGTTGCCTCCTACTTCGTAAACTTATGATTAATGCCATGCTGCCTAAGTCTCATCATTTGTTGTGCTGTTGTCCAAGGGAATTTTATACCAAGCCTGAGTCAGCCCCTCTGCAATTTGTCTCTTTCCCTCATACCCGGCCATCCTGAATGTCCAATCAAGTCCTTGTTCGAAATCAAGGAAGCCTTCAGTATGATCATCAAGATTATCTAGTCCATGACCGACGAGCTGTCGAAGACCTCTGGGTAGTGAATTCGTACACTCCTACCTTGGGTTTTGAATATTTTGAAGTTGTTGCTCGAGCTCTGAAGATCTCATCTCCAACCATTAGGTCGTATCAGCTTCTAGGAGATGGATACTCTATATGTATATGTTTTTGATTTCGAGATGTAGCTCCGCTATGTATTGTTCGCGGCTACACTTTATATAGTTATTTGACATGGATCTACAGTGTATTTGATTGGTAGACATGATTCTATTTTATCCTGAGCATGGGTATGCCCGCCTCGGTGAGACATTTGTTATTTTGCAGACGACGCCTCCCGGTTCCTAGTCCCTGGGCTCACTTGTTCGGCACATCAGTAAAGATTGGTAATGTATTTCGGCCATCAGATGCTCTTTTGACCTCACACATTAGGGGGAATCTGTTATAACCCTAAATTGCACCACACATGCTTACTTGGCATAAGGCCATCTCATATCCCTTCTTTGCCAAAGCACTACTGAACAACTCTTTAAAAAACCTCTTTTATAAAGGCCAACGTGCCCTACTCCATTACTGCACACGTGTACATGCTGGCTGACCTAAGACAACCCGCGTGGACCAACAAAAGAACGAAAAAGGTAAAGTTTCCGACGGAACACAAAAGCTATGGGTGAGTTAACTGAAACTCCCGGCCATGCATGGATGACGGTTCATCCAAATACCTAGCTCCTTCTAGCCTATAAAAGAAGGGGTAGGGGTCCCATTTGGAGGAGGAAAAATATAGCAAAGAAACTCTACCCATTTGCGTATTCCCATTGTCCCAACCCTTTAGCCTTCCTTGTGCCAAAGGAGATACAAAGAAAAGCAGTTGGAGGACAGTCGAAGAGGAGCCCAGGATCAGGTTCGCGGAGCGGTGGCCGGTCTCAACTTTTGTAAGTTGACTCATTCAAAGTAATAAAGAAAGTTCTTTTCCTGTCCCAATTCATGAGTAATTCATAATTTGCTAAGTACATGTTTGAATTTCTCACCCGTTATTCTATAATTAGTATGCATGTGTAGTTGTTTCTTGTCTTGTATGCAGGTCAGCATTGGAAAGGAGAACCGCGAACAAGTAATAAAGTGTGACAAGGGATCGACATTGAACGCTCAGAACGAGGTAGGGTGATCTAGCCATGCATTTACTAAAAGGAAATGGGATTTAAGTCTGGGGACGAAGGTAGAAAGTAGATTTTCTATAGGTTATATCTCCATGCAAAGTCTAACCCTATTTGCTAGTCTGTAAGGAGATTTCCCTCACAACAGTTTCCCAATTCAAATTTTGTTACCTCTTCTTTCACCAATGATTTTCACTTGGCATCTTATCTTTTTGAGATGTGTGGAGTGGAATTTCAACATATTCCCTGTAGCGTGGAGTTGTAGCATATTACCTATAGCATGGAGTTGTAGTGTATTCCTATAGTGTGGAGTTGCAACATATTTCTTGTAGCGTGGAGTTACACCATAGGAGTCATAGCACTTTCATTTGTCATTTGGGTACGATTCGCAGCAATGTTATTTGTAACAAGGAGTCACATCATGAGCTGCAAAGTAGAGTTGCAACCATCTTTATTCATCCTAATTGAAATTGTACATAATTGAAATGGTTTTGGGTGATGCAGATTTCCTAGAACCAAAGATCCTCCTGCATCAAACACCCTTGGTAAGAAAAACATGAGCTCCCAGCTCATGTGGCTATTGATCTAGAGGATGAAGTGTTTCGTGGGAATATTAGTTCTTCTTCGGAAACCCATGATGCATCCTCATACCCTCTTTTTTTCCACTTGACTAAATATTCCAGATATTCTTTGTTGTGATTTTTTCTACCAATCCTTATGGCCAAAATTTCTTCCACTTCTTCAACTTGCATGACTGGTACTTGTTGTTCCCATCCATCCATAATACCTTCATCATCAATTTTTTCTCCTTCATGAAACTCATACATATCAACAACATTGAATGTTGGAGATATATTGATCTGGGATATTTTCATCGAGGTGACTTATTAAAGAATTGTTTTAAATGATCATAAAATGAAGTGCACCATAAAGAATGAATAAATCAATAATGAAGAGACATATGCATCATATATGAAAACAAAAAACTTGATAACAAAGTTCGTCCCTGGCGGACTATGTCTCTAGGTCCTGCTCTCAAATGGGTAGGCCTTTTTATTAACTCAACAAAAGAATTTTGAAAAATACATAAGTATACATCATTATGGAGTTAAGTTGTAGAAGATTTGCTCAGATCAAAAAACAGACAGCACCACTGGATTTGTGGCGTCAAATTACCCAAAAATGACTATCTCCATACCTTGATCTGAATCTGGCACTTTCATCCCCTTGAGAAATTTTGTCTCGGTTTCCATGCCCTCAACCTGCATTAATGACAGTACTCCTGCATTGAAATCTGTGCCCAGTACAGACTAGTGTGCACGCCTTCCTCTTCCGTGCACTGGAAAAGGTTAGTTTTTAAATGAAAAAGTCAGGTGGATTAACCAACATGCTTGTTTGGCTTGTTGGTTGGTGAATATGTATTGAGGGTGAGTTGTTGGGGGAGGTCCGGGGGTTAAGCCCACGGGCCTCCTCCCTTTGGATTATTGTTTTAACCAAAACACATTCTCTACTAATTTTAGCGATCCCACTAGTAGATTGTTTGTTGCTGACTAGATATGGTGGAATACAACTAACTTTGGTGGATTGGGGGTTGGTGCCAGCCAACCCGTGTTTTTATTTTTGGATTTCCGGTAGCTGGCCCTCATTGGGCATTTTCCCACTGCCACATGGCAGCCACCTATTGGCCCATGTCATCCACTTGTATAGTCATCCTACCACATCATCTACCTGTCATGTATCATATGGATGCCATGTCCCATATGACCTTCCACGTGGTTGTACGCACTACCATGTGGCACTTCCTCATTGGTCCACATGTTGACCTGAAAATGTAGAAAATGAGTGACATGTGGCAGCCTCTGGTGTTGCCAAGTCACCATGCTGGCATCATGTTGAATCAACATGACACATGTCACCCTCTACGTGTGCCATGTATACTATATGGATGTTGACGTCATCTGTACTGATGTTGACGTCAACAGTATGGATGTTGACTCATCCTTGCTGACTAGGCTAGGTTGAACAAAACTTTGATCGTGAATATCTTTTAATCCATAACTCTGTTTGACGATCCTTTTACGTCGTTGGAAATCTTGCGATGTGATCTTTGCGATGATGCCAATTTCACTGAGTTTTGAGGACTTTGAGTTTTTTCCCTTTCTCTTTTTGTTGAGGCCATTCAGAGCTTATTGAGTTGCTTCTGTGGATTTTGAGTTATCCTAATTCTTCTCTAGATCCTTTTTGGATCACTCCTTCCAACTGAGATCTTTTTGGACCACCAAAAACTTTCATCAATCAACAGATAAGTGAGGGAAGAGTTCCCTCACCTTGTCCTTCTCAATACACTTTTCCTTTCTTGGATGTGTGCCCTTTAAGCCTACTTGAAGATAATCAACATCACCGTTGCGTGAAGTCCTTGTCCTTCTTTCCAAGAGGATATCTTCCTTCAACTCATCCAAGTACTTAGGAGAAAACTCATCAATTGAAGGTATTGAAACTTCTTAATGCTGATCCATGATCATGGGTGGCTCAAAAAGTTTCAAGTTTTCCACATTTACAACTGAGTAGATCTGCATATAAGGTGGAAGATTTAGATGAAAAGCACTGGTACCACTTTTCTCCAAAATAGTGAAGGGTCCATAACGGATGGGCTTGAGTTTATTTCCTTCACCCTTCAATCTCTCCTTGTTGATGTGAAGCCATACCTGGTCTCCAACTTGGAACTGATGATCAACCCCGTGTTTGTCATGACGAGCCTTATAATGTGCTTGACTTTTCTCCAACTATTCCCTAACTTCTTAGTGTACCTGTTGGATCCTCTAAATGAACTTGCAGAATATGTCTTCATTTCTTTCTTCATTTGAATCGACATCTCTCCCATACATCAAGTCCAAAGGGACCTTAGGAAAATACCCAAAACATGTCTCAAAAGGTGAACACTGAGTGGAGGAATGTAAGGCTTGATTGAAAGCATGTTGTAGATAGGGTATCTGTTCATCCCATAACTTGGGATGCTTGTTGCAGTAGCCTCGAAGAAAAAATACCATTGTTCGGTTAAGAACCTATGTTTTTCCATCGATCTGTGGATGGAAAGCAATGCTCCTCTTCAACTTGGTGTCCATCATTCTCCAAAATCTCGTCTAAAAATCCCCAAGGAATCGAGTATCTCGATCTGATATAATGGATATGGGTAACCCAAAGTGAACCCAAACATACTGAAAGAAGAGATTAGCAGTCTACTCAACAGTGATATGCTTTTTGCATGGCATTAAGATACACATCTTGCTGAAATTATCCACTCCAACATGCAAATAGTCATGACCCCCTTTTAACATTTGTAAACCCCCTACAAAATCCACGGAGATAGTTTCCCATGGATGGGAAGGAACAGGAAGTGGTGAGTATAGCCCCAGTTTTATATTAGTGGGATTACAATTAGAACACATCACACACTCCTTTACATATTTAGTTACAATTGCTTTCATCTTAGGCCAATAAAAAAATCTCTGCAGATGAGCCATAGTTTTTCTTACCCCAAAATTCCCAGACACAGGAGAAGTGTGAGCTTCTCGTACTACATGGACTCGTTAACTTGTAGGAATATAGCTTTCCAAGATGGTAGAGTAGTTTTCCCTGCAAACAATAGTTCTCTACCTGTGCACCATGGGTTAGCTTCTCATATACCTCTTTAAAATCTTCATCAATGACATATTGTTCCACATAGATATCATGAGATAAAAAAACATTCTTCAAAATAATAGAAGCAAAAATATGAGGTCTAGAAAGCATATCAACTACCTTGTTACTTGTACCCTTTTTGTATTTGATTACCAAATGAAATTGTTGAAGAAAACCCATCCATTTGTAATGTCGATATTGTTGCAGCTTGGTTTGTGCTTGGAGATACTGTAAGGGTTGATGATCTGTATGTATGATTGTTTCCTTCCCTAACAAGTAGTGCTTCCATTTCTTTACACTTTGAACTAATGCATACAACTCTTTATCATATGTAGGATAGTTAACAACAACTTGGTTAAAAGTTTCAGAGTGGTAACAAATAGGCTTACGATATTGCATCAATATTGCACCCATGGTGTATCCATTGGTATCTGTTTCGATCTTGAAAGGATGTTGAAGATTTGACAGTGCTAATACCGGTGCGGTACTGATCTTTTCCTTCAAAGTGCTGAATTTTTTTTGTTACTTTCCTCGCCACTAAAAAGTGCTCTCCATATTGGTTAAGGCATGCAAAAGTGCTGCTATAAAAGAAAAGTTTGAAATGAATCTCCTCTAGTACTGGACTGCACCTAAGAAGCTTTGTATTTCAGTTACACTTTTGGGCTCAGGACAATTTACAATTACATCAATCTTTAAAGGATCAATTTTCAATTGTCCTCCTCCTACAATATGACCTAAGTACACAAGTGCAGTCTTACCAAATTCACATTTGGACAATTTTACATACAACTTTTCCCTTTGCAAAGTATCAAATACTTGTTTTACATGCCTTACATGTTCATCCCAAGTCCCACTAAATATAAGAATGTCGTCTAAATATACAATCACAAAATCATATAGAAATGACCTGAATACATCATTCATCACACACATGAAGGTTGTTGGAGCATTACAAAGCCCGAACAACATAACTAACCACTCAGACAATCCCTGTTTGGTTTTAAAGGAAGTTTTCCATGAATCATGTTCTGCAACCCTGATCTGATGGTATCCACTGCGCAAATCCAACTTAGCGAAATAAACAACATTCTTTAATTGATCAAGTAAATCATCTATACGAGGAAGAGGGTATCAATTTTTCACCGTGATTTTATTTAAGGCTCGGTAATGGACACACATTAGTCATGTGCCTTATGGAACTTGGCACTTGGCACCTATGCACTATTTTTCTTGCATCGTCTAGAATGTTGTTCAATATTTCAAGCCAGTTGTTCATAATTTGCTAAGTACATGTTTGAATTTCTCACTCGTTATTCTATAGGTAGTATGCATGTGTAGTTGTTTCTTGTCTTGTATGCAGGTCAGCATTGGAAAGGAGAACCACGTCAAGTGTGACAAGGGATTGACATCGAACGTCCGGAACGAGGTAGGTTGATCTAGCCATGCATTTACTAAAAAGAAATGGGATTTAAGTCTGAGGATGAAGGTAGAAAGTAGATTTTCTATAGGTCATATCTGCATGCAAAGTCTAACCCTATTTTTTAGTTCATAAGGAGATTTCCCTCACAACAGTTTCCCAATTCAAATTTTGTTCCCTCTTCTTATACCAATGATTTTCACTTGGCATCTTATCTTTCTGAGACGCATGGAGTGGAATTTCAACATATTCCCTGTAGCGCTGAGTTGTAGCATATTACATATAGCATGTAGTTGTAGTGTATTCCTATAGTGTGGAGTTACAACATATTTCCTGTAGCGTGGAGTTACACCATAGGAGTCATAGCACTTTCATTTTCCATTTGGGTATGATTTGCAACAATGTTATTTGTAACAAGGAGTCACATCATGAGCTGCAAAGTAGAGTTGCAACCATCTTTATTCATCCTAATTGAAATTGTACATAATTGAAATGGTTTTGGGTGATGCAGATTTCCTAGAACCAAAGATCCTCCTGCATCAAACACCCTTGGTAAGAAAAACATGAGCTCCAAGCTCATGTGGTTATTGATCTAGAGGATGAAGTGTTTCGTGGGAATATTAGTTCTTCTTTGGAAACCCATGATGCATCCTCATACCCTCTTTTTTTCCACTTGACTAAATATTCCAGATATTCTTTGTTGCGATTTTTTCTACCAATCCTTCTGGCCAAAATTTCTTCCACTTCTTCAACTTGCATGATTGGTACTTGTTGTTCCCATCCATCCAGAATACCTTCATCATCACCTTTTTCTCCTTCATGAAACTCATACATATCAACAACATTGAATGTTGGAGATATATTGATCTGAGATCTTTTCATCGAGGTGACTTATTAAAGAATTGTATTAAATGATCATAAAATGAAGTGCACCATAAAGAATGAATAACTCAATAATGAAGAGACATATCCATCATATATGAACACAAAAAACTTGATAACGAAGTTCGTCCCTGGTATTCTACATCTCTGGGTCCTGTTCTCAAATGGGTAGGCCTTTTTATTAACTCAACAAAAGAATTTGGAAAAATACATAAGTATACATCATTCTGGAGTTAAGTTGCAGAAGATTTGCTTAGATCAGAAAATAGACAACACCATTGGATTTGTGGCGTCGAATTACCCAAAAATGACTGTCTCCATACCTCGATCTGAGTCTGGCACTTTCATCCCCTTGAGAAATTCTGTCTCAGTTTCCATGCCCGCAACCTGCATTAATGACAGTACTCCTGCATTGAAATTTGTGCCTAGTACAGACTAGTGTGCACGCTTTCCTCCTCCGTGCATTGGAAGAGGTCAATTTTTAAATGAAAAAGTCAGGCAGATTAACCAACATGGCTGTTTGGCTCGTTGGTTGGTGAATATGTATTGAGGGTGAGTTGTTGGGGAAGGTCCGGGGGTTAAGCCCGCGGGACTCCTCCCTTTGGATTATTGTTTTAACCATAATACATTCTCTGCTAAGTTTAGTGATCCCACTAGTAGATTGTTTGTTGCTGACTAGATATGACATAATACAACTAACTTTGGTGGATTGGGGGTTGGTGCCAGCCAACCCCTCTTTTTATTTTTGGATTTTCGGTAGCTGGCCCTCATTGGGCATTTTCCCACTGCTACGTGGTAGCCACCTATTGGCCCACATCATCCACTTGTACAATCATCCTGCCAAATCATATACCTGTCATGTATCATACAGATGCCACGTCCCATATGACCTTCCACATGGTTGTATGCACTACCATGTGGCACTTCCTCATTGGTCCACATGTTGACCTGAAAATGTCGAAAATGAGTGATATGTGGTAGACTCTGGTGTTACCAAGTCACCATGCTGGCATCATGTTGAATCAACATGACACATGTGGCCCTCTGCATATGCCACGTACACTATATGGATGTTGACGCCATCCGTACTGATGCTGACGTCAACAGTATGGATGTTGACTCATCCTTACTGACTAGGCTAGGTTGAACAAAACTTTGATCGCGAATATCTTTTAATCTATAACTCTGTTTGACGAGCCTTTTACGTCGTTGGAAAGCTTGCAACGCGCTCTTCGCGATGATGCCAATTTCACTGAGTTTTGAGGACTTTGAGTTTTTTCCCTTTCTCTTTTTGTTGAGGCCATTTAGAGCTTCTTGAGTTGCTTCTATGGATTTTGAGTTATCCTAATTCTTTTGTAGATCCTTTTTGGATCACTCCTTCCAACTGAGATCTTTTTGGACCACCAAAAACTTTCATCAATCAAAAGATAAGTGAGGAAAGAGTTCCCTCACCTTTTCCTTGTCAATCCACTTTGCCTTTCTTGGATGTGTGCCCTTTAAGCCCACTCGAAGATAATCAACATCACCCCTGCGTGAAGTCCTTGTCCTTCTGTCCAAGAGGATATCTTCCTTCAACTCATCCAAGTTGTTGAAAAAGAACTTAATTTTTCACCTTAAGAACAAATTTTTTTTGGCATCCTGGAGTCTTTGCATTAGTAAAATTTCTATAAAATAAAGTTTTTCATCTCTAATGAATTCGAAATGCCCTTGTGGTTTATTCTTGGAAAAAGAATGGTTGAAATTAAAATTAATGTCCGCTCCAAACACTTTTTCAAATAACATTCTAAATGAACCCTAATGTTAAAACTTAAGAAAGATCAAACCCATATCGGGATATCGGAATTCGCTGTTTTGAAATAACAAATTTTAATGCAAATCAAACAACGAAACCCCGACCCCCGATTTCCCGATACTCTAATCTTTGATTAATTCATCATTTTCTTAAATATCATTTTAAGATAAGTTTTAAATGTTAAACTAATTATATCAGGAAATCGCGATTCGCGGTTTTGAAAGAACAAATAAACTTAACATCGTTTTCTCCGATTTCCCGATCCCCGATCGTGATTAATTCGTAATTGAGGTTTGATTACTGTTAAGTATGATTAAGAGTGATTAATTATATCGGGAAATCGCAACTCGCGATTCTGCGAACATAAATTTTCACATCGTCAAATATCCCGATCTCCCGATCCCCGATTTCCCGATTTTCGAACTTTTGATTAATGAAACCCCGAAAAGATAATCTGAATTAATTAAGATAATAAAATGATTTACTTAATTAATAGGTCGTGATTTCGGCGATCGGGGTTTTATGATGACTCTTTTTCTTGACATTGAAAGTCCCAAAACTCCGATGAAAGGGTTCAAAATTGTAAGCCAACGTTAACGTTAATTAATCACTCTGTAAAGCGAAGGTTAAGGTTTTAAACGGTTTAATAAATGAATATTAATGCGATTATATTCCGATTTGGTAAGTTTCTATTATTTTTAAACAATATCGTAAGGAACTTAGGTACAAACATTTAATGCGAAATATTGGGAATATCTTTGCATTTATTTCATAATAGATGAACAAATCTCGAGGATTTTGCGATATATACGAAATGATTTTGAAACGTTTATATTATTATGAAGCTGAACTCATCTCTGTTACAGATACCCAAGAGAACACAGAGTTTTTTCTCTTCTTCTGAGCTGCTCCACCATTAACAGTCTTGTTTGCTTCGGAATCTTGCTGCTAAATTATGGCGCCCAAAAAGGCCTCGAAGAAAACTGAAGAACTACCGGAAAATGACATCATTTCAGATACTACGGCAGCTGGAGTAGTACACAATATCAAATCATGGGCTACAATTGCAGATAAAATGGAAGGAGAACTCTCATATTCGGATGATGATGGGGAAAATTACCTCCGAAATATCGCTAGCACTAGTCTTCATAAAGTTGCAGCACGCCCGAGACTGGTTTCATATACGGATATGGTTATCTGGGCACTGGATAAGGTAGACGTTCCAACGAGGAGCATACTGAACGAGCGAGGAGAGGTCACTGGCTCATTCAGACCCGAACATATCCAAGTAATGTATAAGTTATCACCCAATCATAAGCATACTTTAAATTCTGAGTTTTTAGCCGCATTTCAACAAAAAGAATGCGTTGAAGGAGGCCAATCATACTCAGACATGATAAAAGAGTGGGTCAGAGACAATAACAAATTTAGGGCCGATGCATAGGGGATATATGCTACTGCTTCATTGAACGATTATATGAGGTATTTAGTAATGATGCTATGCAGACTATATGGTAAAAAAGACTCAAATCACTTTAGTGCAGAATGGACACCCCTCCTAGAAGAGGTTTCAGAAGGGTATAGTTTCAACTGGCATAATATTTTATCAGACAATATCAGTGCAGAAGTTATGAAGTATCAATCAGCTAGATCAAAAGGACAAACAGTTGCATTTTACATGTCAGCTTATATCATAGATGCTATTTGTTTTAGGACTCCGTTCCCTTTGATGAATTGGAGTTGGGATCCTTCCTGTGCAGAGCCTGTCCATAAATATAATTCGGCTCCGTGGGAGGACAATGCCAAAGATCATTTTTATGAGATATGTCATTATGTTATAATTCCTTTATATAGAATATTCTTCAGATGTGAACCTCCTCGGATTTCACATACAGTAATGGAAAATATTAAGACAGTCGCCGATTGGTTTATTGAGGAACATTTCTCATACGTTAGGGTTTTTGGATGTGCTATCCCACCACATGCACTCCCAAAAATACTTCCAGACAGATTAATTTGCAGAGAAATAGCTTATCAGCTAGTAAATGGCGGTATTGGAATTGAATTAAAAGCTCAACAGAAGAAGTCATGGCCTCTTTTTCCTGTTTATCTAGGAAAATTTACTTTATTAAACTTTGTTCATTCAAAGGTAGAAGCAGAGTCATTGAAAGAAATAAAATTAGTAGATATAGAACACAGGAAGCATGATCCTTATCAAATCATAAATAATCATGTTACACAATGTGGACTAAAAGCATATGAACACGAGGAGTCATTCTATGATGATGTCTTCATAAATGCTAAGTCATATGATGAAGTCCAAAGCAGAGTGCAAACCTTGTCACCTGATGCACAGGTGGGGTTTGCATCTTTCCAAAGAAATAGGAGACAATGTTTACCAAAAATTTTACAGGGTGAAGTGTCAACATCAGAGCATGAGTCAGAAATCATTCCTCCTGGTTTCAAGACCATCATTCAGCATGATGCAAGTGGTAAAGATAAATCAAAAGATTCTGAGGAACCCCCTCATAATACAGAGGACTCTCAGAGCAAAGAATCACACACAGGAAAGGGAAAAGGAATACAGACAAACCCAATAGACCTCGATGACATTCCAGAAATCGTTGGGGGAACAACTTCTACAGAATTGGGCAGTCCCATTACAACATTAACCCCACTTCAGGCCACTTTTGGAAATCCTCATGAAGGAGTTCTGTATGTAAGCGATTTAGAACCCATTAGCAGAGATGAAATTCCATCATCAGATTATTTCTTCAGTAAGAAGTGGAAAACTGTGTTGAAACAGGAATTACATTCTGTGGGAGAAAAAACAGTCAAGAAACACAAAATCATTATTGACGGGAAGAAGCTGTAGGATAGTGCATTTGCTGTAGAGATGGCAGGGTCTATGGGGGCCATAGCATCGGCCAATATGTACTCTGTAGAAAATTTGATCAATACTATAGAGCAGAAGAATCAAGAGATCTCACAGCTATAGGATAAGCTGAAAGAAAATGAAAAATTAATTCAATGGGGTATACAAAAGGGTCTTGAGCAATCCAGACTCAAAGATATACAGGAAACTCAAAAGTTAAATGAAAATTTAACTGAAGCAAAACATATGATCCAAAATACCCAAGAACAAGTGCAGACACTGAGCAATGAAAATAAATTGCTGCAAGACAAAATCATTTCAATTACTAACCAAGTGATTGAAATAGATCAATTCAAGACTAAAGTAGCTGAGATATATAGTAATAATCAGCAAGAACAACAAAGGGTATTTTGCAATCTGGAAACCATCCAGAATTATTTTCATGAGTCTAAGAAATCCTTGGACGTGGCCGTATTGAAAGAAATGGAAGCTAAAGATGTAAGGGATTCTTTCCAAAGAATACTCACTG
>ML794944.1:62145-84632 GCA_009831015.1 Picea engelmannii
CCAAGGAGACATTTTCATTTTGAATCATCTTGTACTTGAACATTTAAGTGGGGTAAAAGGAGGTTTCCCCCTCGAAGAGGCTTATTATCTGATATTATCTCTTTTTCAAGGCGTTGAGTACTCTTCTTGAGGTTTTTCTACTCTATATTGATGTTTGGTTCTTAACAGATTCAGCTTGACAGAATGTTGGAAGCAGGGATTATAGAACCTGTCGAAGAATCAGAGTGGATCAGCCCTATGGTTGTGCAAGAAAAGAAGACAGGTGATATTAGGATCTGCGTCAATCTTAGGAAGTTGAATGATGCTTGTTTGCGTGACCCCTTCCCTACACCATTCACTGACGAAGTGTTAGAAAACATGGGAGCCCAGGAGGTCTATTCTTTACATATGGCTTTTTAAGATACCATCAGATCCGGATTGCCAAGGAGGACCGCCATAAGACCACATTTGCCACAGAATGGGGATTCTACCAATATACAGTGATTCCATTTGGATTGAAGAATGCACCAGCCATCTTTTCCAAGGTGGTGGTCGAAGCATTCAAAGAAATTTTTCATAAATTTCTAGAAGCATATTTTGATGACTGGACTGTGTTTAGTTTGTTGAAAAATCACATTGAATGTCTAAATCTAATGTTGGATAAATGCAGGCAGGGTCAAATTGCTTTGAATCTGAAGAAGTGCATATTCTTCTCACCATTTGGAGTACTGTTAGGTCATATTGTATGCAAGCAAGGATTGCTGGTAGATCCATCCAAAATTGCCATTATAGTTGATCTACCCCCTCCTACGTCAGTCAAACAGTTGCACACTATGTTGGCACACATAGGATATTACAAAAATTTCATTAAGGGATATGCTCATATTACAACGCCCATGGAGAAGCTGTTGAAGAAGGATTGTCAGTTTAATTGGACAGAGGAATGCTAGCAGAGATTTGGCACACTGAAATAGAAAATGGTTACTGCGCCCATTCTGGTTTTCCCAGATTGGACCAAGGAGTTTCATGTACATGTCGATGCATCTTCCATTGCTTTAGGAGCTGTGTTAGCACAACCAAGAACATGAGACATTGACCACCCATTATCCTTTGCTAGCAGGAAGTTATCTACAACTGAGATTAATTATACCACTATTGAAAGAGAGGGATTAGCCATGGTGTATTCACTGCAAAAATTTCGTCACTACTTGTTGGGCGGACACTTTAAAATGTTTACTAATCACTCTGTGCTAAAAAACCTAGTCAACAAGCCAATGTTGGGGGGAAGGATATGCAGATGGTTGCTGCTATTTCAAGAATATGATTTTGAGATCATAGGAAAGCCAGGGAGAATGAACAAAGGTCCTGACCACTTTTCAAGGTTAGAACATGGTGAAGATCCAACTAGTTTAGAGGATGCACTACCGGATGCACAACTACTAGCCATTAGAAAGATTGATGACCACTTCACAAAGATAGTGTCATTCCTATCAATAGGAATGGCACCCAGTGAGTATACAATTCCTCAAAAGAAACAATTAGTGGTGCACACTGCAAATTTATCACTTATAGTTGGACATCTATACAAGATGGGACCGGATGAGATATTGCGAAGGTGTGTTATGGAGGTAGAACGAATGTTGATCCTCACAGAAGCAGAGGAAGGAATCGCAGGAGGACATTATGCAGGGAAAGAAACTGCGCAGAAGGTTCTTAGAGATGGCCTTTGGTGGCCGACCTTACACAGAGATGCTAAAGACTATTCCAGAGCTTGTGATGTATGCCAAAGGGTTGGGAAACCATCCAGAAGAGATGAAATTCCATTAGCACCACAACTGACACTATAAGCATTCAAAAAATGGGCCATTGACTTTGTTGGACCTATAAACCCACCAAGAAAGCGCACAGGATCAAGGTACATAATTATAGCAATAGAGTACTTGACCATATGGGTTGAAGCAAGAGAAGTTAAGGACTGTAGTGCAACTATAGCTACACGCTTCATATTTGATGACATCATCACTAGGTTTGGATGCCAAAATATCCTTATGAGTGATCAAGGCACACATTTCATCAATAAGATAGTTGAAGCCCTGACTGAAGAATTTGCAGTCCACCATCAAAAGAGCACACCATACCATCCACAAGCAAATGGGACAGTTGAAGCATTCAACAAGATTTTGGAAACAACACTAACCAAGATTTGATGTGTGAACTGAGATGATTGGGATTTAAGAGTACCACCAGTGTTATGGGCCTATAGAACCACTTGCAAGAAGCTAACAATGCATACCCCTTTTAAGTTGGTATATGGTCTTGAAGCTGTTGTTCCAATGGAATATTTGGTACCAAGCCTAAGAATTTCTACCTTTACAGATATGGATGACCCTGGCACTTTTCAAGAGAGGCTTGCATAGTTGGTTGAATTGGAAGAAGACAGATTCATTGTAGGATTCCATCAACAGGTTCAGAAGGAAAGAGAAAAGGCCTATCATGACAGGAACATCAAGAAGAAGGCATTTAGATAAGGAAACCTAGTGCTTGTCTATGAAAACAAGTTCATAAAACATCCTGGAAAATTCAGAACACATTGGCTCGGACCATATGAGATCGCCTATGTCACAGAAGGAGGAGCTGCACAGCTGAAGACGTTAAAGGGAGAATGGAAGGAAGTATTAGTGAATGGGAGTTAGTTGAAGTTGTACTATGACAACCAGTTGCCTCGCATCTCTTAGTGAAAGCATGCAGAAAAGGGTCTAGGTACCAGGTGCAGTTGAAACTAGGTACCAGACACAGAAAATATAGTTTGCACAAGGAAGAAGAGAATTCATAAAGAAGAAAGCAAAGGCTACACTGCGCAGTCCAAAGTCAAAATACAACAGAAAGGTCAAATCTAAAGTGCCTCGGGACGATTCACAGGTGAGTGTTGGGGACCTATTGGCCCTTGGTTATGGAAGCAAGCAAAGATCAAGTAAGAGAACTTCATGGAAGACACAGTGATTGATATTGGGTCGAAGTGAGAAAAAGAGCATAAAATATGGAGCGAAGCCCGAGAAAGCAATCCGTTGGAAAAGGATATCGAGAATGACAAGTCAGCAAGGAAGAAGGACCGTGGACAACTCAGCAAGAGGAAAAATCCACCGTTAGATTCTTTGGAGCACCGCGTGAGAAGGAAGGAAAGATAGGCTGGTGAAGCCTTGAAAACACAGGTCAAGTTGACCTAGGGTTTTAGACACCTAGGGTTTTGGTATATAGGGTTTTGACACCTAGGTTTCTACCTAAGGATGTCGGTGAATGATTGTAATGTATAAATAGAGGTCTAAAGGGCTTGGGTTGGGTTGGTACGATAATGTTTGTATTGTTTTTGTTGGTATTGAGTTGGTTGAGAGGAGTATTTTGTGAGAGAGAAGTGCTGAGTATAAGAGCCTTCTGGATTGTAAGATCTTCAGCTGGGTGCAAAGATCAACTGCAACTGGGTGCATAGGGGGGGGGAGAGAAACAAAGAAGAAGAGAGAAGATCTGCTAGCTAAGAGCGCAGATAAGAACTCTATGCTTTACTTAAATATAATATAGCATAGTTCTGTGGACATATCCCTAGAGAGAGGGTGAACCACGTATATTTTGTGTTGTGTGTGATTGGTATTTTGTATCTGTCATTTATACACTATTATTGCATTGCTGTGATAGATCTGATAGATGCATGGAATGGATCAAATCTGATAAGTGATATATGAATGTTGTGTTGTTCTTGTGTGAGATCCAGTTGATATTCCCTTTGGTTGTAGACATCTCTGTCCTACAACCCCCTCATAGCTTCTTTGGGTGAGACTGCATCTACTTCATAGGTGTTGTTGAAAGGGCCAATAGCTAGGGCTTGTTGGTGTGATCTTGGAGCTAAATCCTGGGTCTTCCCCTGTGCCAACACCTATCCTTAAGCAAGTCATATTTCCCATGTTTTTTTTAAGCCCTGTTATTCATGCATGCATGTAGTACAATAGCACATGAATTTATCCTTCTCATGCATAGAGATGATGTAGGATCAAGTTGTGGAATGAACCACTTGGATATGTAAGAGGGCGGTAGGTGTACTCGTATACTAGCTTGATGTTTGAATAAGAGAAGTTAAATATTTGATTAAGGAGGAAATGTGTGAAGTAATACCAAAATGTGAGATGGTTGGGACCAAATTATGATTAAGAGGGAGTGTAACATGGTGATGAAACATGTAGGTGAAAAGGATTCCTAGAGAAATGGTGAGTACATAGGATGGTACCCATGTATTTCAGTAGATGGATTTATTTTTATATGGACATTAATAGTTTTGCAAGTACAAAAGGAAGGAGCAAGTAAGTTTGAGGATGAATCCCATCATAAATAATCATAATGGAGTCAGCTACCTGGATAATTACCCCAATTCAAGTTTAAAGGGGATATTGTTGGGTCAAACATGACTTGGTAAAAGAGTCAATGAGTAGGTCAATAGTGGTGGTTTTTGGGAACATGGTTTTGGTATCCCATTGTATTGTGCCCATGGATTGCATGTAATCAAGCCTATTTAAATCATTTAGGTGCTCCATTGTAAGATTCCTTGATTGGTAGGTTTTATCATGACTTGGTCTATTTGACCAAGGCTAATAAATCAATTAGGTGTTGGTTTTCTTGGTGTAGGGTTTCAAGGATAAATCACGGTGTATTATGTGCTTGATATTTTATGTTGGCCTATCTTATGTCATTAATATCTCTTTATTTTATAAAATATTTTTGTGTAAAATGGTCATATTGTGTAAGGTACCATATCTATTATAATAGCCAAAAACAAAAATATTACAAACAACACAATAGATGAAACCACAACATCATAATAATACCTTTATTGATAGGAAAAAATGTTCACTTGCCTCTTCAAGGGGGCAACCTCCAACGTAGTAGCTCTTTATTACAATAATTATCAAGAAAAAAACTTATCATTCCCTCAACTCCTATTTATACTAAATCTATCTACCAAAATAACAATCTAGAGGAAGATCTTCTAGAAGTGAAAGCTTCTATTAGGTCTTCTTACATTTGACTTATTCTTCTTATTACTAGGCCTTATTAATATTGTCCTTTATTACATGGAAAATATAGTATTCTATCTATGCGAGGGGCTAGGGAGGTTAGGTCCCTAACATGCCCTCCCCTTTAAAAACAACCTTGTCCTCAAGGCTTGAGATGAGGAAATTGCTGCAGAATGGTAGTTGGCTCCCAGGTGGCATCTGCTAGAGTTGTATATTTGCATTATATGGTGAGTGAAAGCTAATGATGGTCTTTCATGACATGTTAGTGACAATGAAAACCTGGAAAAACAACAATCTATTAACTTAGAGGGATTATTAAAGGTACTTTTACAATGAGTTTGAATATGGTGTAAGAAGATGAAACATATGAAATTGAATTAGCTTTCTGAATATACAACTTTTATTCATAGACATTGTGAATAACTAGGTCAACTTTTATTCATAGCATCTTGTGTACAAGGCTAGAGCATTTTACGTTTTATCAAAAAACATGCTTAGATGGGACATGCCCCATGTGTAGTGGAATGACATTAATAAGCAAGTGCATCCATGTAAGTGATGAGTATGAATTGGGGAGGAAGGAGGTTGCCTTGAGATGAAAAATCCATTGTTTAATGGTGTTCTTCAGTAATGGGAGAGGGAAAATGAACCCATGAATACCAATCACATAATAAAGGACATGTACATAGATATTTTTGGGAGGTGGTCGATGTAGATCAATCATAGTGGAATGAATGCAAAAATATCTAGGGAACTTGTGGATTCCATTTAGTTAGAACATCAGAGAATGAAATAGTTGAAATATGGACGTGAAAACTCTCTTTCTTCTGTGGTCCATGTACTAGTAATGAATGAGATGATTGTGAATCGAAAAATTGGGTTGATAGATGGGATCGTGTATCAGTCCCCATTGGTCAACATATAACTATGTAATTATCCCAATTGGAGGAGGACCAATAAATCATTTCAATAGATTATGATCATGTCTCAGATATCGTTCTACCAGGTTCGTTGAATCCTTCTATTAAATTTTGAATAACTAGAATGAATGTTTTATGCTTTGGTATTTTAGTGGACTCACATTTTGGCACTCCATTTTTTGCAGGGCACATATACACAGTGGTTTCCATAAGATATAATGAATGGGGAAATGATTATTGGTTGGCATGATGCTTAGAGGAAAGTCAGACCCTCATGCGATCAGTAACAGACTCCGAAGGCATTGAATTTTTGACAGGGTCGATGTTTATACAAGGAGAATATCTGACACATGATGAAAGAACACGAAAGAAAGGTGGCTATGTATTTCAAGATTATAAACCAGGTCAAGTTGTATACCACTTTACAAACTTGGTTATTGGTACAAACCTCCAACTACAAACAATGCCAATTAAGAACTCATCAAAGGTACAATACTTCTTGCCTTACTTTGAGCACAAGAAGTTAATGGAAACTATCGGTATTAGAAGTGATCCTGATGGTATATTTGAATGGCCATCTAGGTATGTAAAATGAATAATTTTGGCTTCATTTTGACTTCTGTGAAAATATTTGTAATGTTGTTAAAATATACCATGCCTCAATATAGCCATGCCATACCTTGATTTTTTATGCCATGCCTTGTCTTTCCTTTCCTTGCCTTCACTTTCCTTTCCTTTCCTTTCCTTTCCTTGCCTTCCCTTGCCATCCCTTCACTTTCCTTACCTTGCAGTTCCATCCCATCACATACCTTTCCATTCCTTCACTTGCCTTCACTTTTCATGCCATGCCTTGCCTTCAATTTCCATTCCATGCCATGCCATGCCTTTCGTTGACTTCACTTTCCATGTCATGTCTTGCCTTCATTTTCCATGCCATGCTATGCCTTTCATTAACTTTCCTTGCATTTCCTTCACTTGCCATGCGATGCCTTGCCTTGTCCTTCCTTCACTAGGCATGAAATGCCTTGCCTTGCCTTCACTTTACTTGTCTACACTTTTCATTCCTTTCCTTTCCTTCACTTTCCATGCCTTCACTTTCCATGTATTTCCTTAACTTGACATGCCATGCCTTGCCCTCACTTTCCATTCCATGCCATGCCTTGCCTTCACTTTCCATGCCATGTTGATCTAGATTTATGAGAAGAAAAAAATTAAAACAAAAATCTATAATATTAACACAGAGACACGGTGAATAAAAATAACTATACAGTAAAACTGAACTTCTATTAAATAAGAAATATGCTGAAACTGTAAAATGCACACTGAAACAAGCTTGCTAGAATGAAGACAACTTATCTCTGAGAAGAGATGTGACAACTACGATCATTCGCAAGAATATGAGTACAATGAGGCTTTGAAATCCTTATTACAATAAACCTGAATTCCAAAACCTTAGACATCCAAAAACCTAACCCTAGGATATGAAGCGCCAAAATTCATGTGGGCCCCGTTGGGGTAAGTTAATACATCAACTTCATGGGGTCGTAACTTTTGCATATGATCTCCATTTAGGGAACATGATAGCTCATTGGAAAGGTGTCGATGAGGATATTCATTTTGGGGGATTAATGAGAGCCTTTATTGTCATTGGGGTTCCCCTATTGTGAAAAACTTCGTTTAGGCCCTCAAAATGGCCTCGGAAATTTGGGAACCGAAAGAATACTAAAAATAGTAAATTGCTAGAAAACTGTTTTGATCCAGTTGGAAGAGGTGGGTGGGCACTGATATCCTATTGGATAAATCCTCCCCCCTTAGGAATAAATGGTATCCATTGCGTTTAATTCCCCCACCAAATGAGGAAATTGCTGCTGAATTTGGCCCCAGGTGAGCCACTTGCCTTGGTGCAGGAGCTTCCCTGCTTTGACAACTTGATAAAGTTGGATCCTCTACTGGCGAGTGCCCCTGACCTATGTGTCCAATATCTAATCATTGGATGCATGTTCCATGTAGTCATGGTTGATCTTTTGTGGTGTCAACTATTGCTATCTCCGAGTGTCTAATAATGGTGGAAAATATGGTCGAAGGAGGTCCACATTGAACACTGGGTGTAAGCTAAGGAAGGGGGCAATGTTGAGCTCAAAATCATTTTCACCCACAACCTTGGTGATGATGTAAGGTCCATAATAGAGTGGACGAAGCTTCCTATAAGGCCCTGTAAGGCATTATTTCTACAAGTGCAACCAAACTTTGTCTCCCTCAAACTTTTGTGGCACCCGATGTTGATCATGGAACTGCTTGTACTTGGCATTGAACATCTATAAAATATCCTAAACTTATTGGCAGATGTACTGGATTCACTCAATAAATCGAGTGGATTTTCCATCTTTAGTCAGAGCATGGGATGAGTCTTCCTTGGTGGCCGCAAGGGGTAGTGCAACATCCATGGGACCCAATGGTTAAACTCTCAACCCCACCTGAAAAGGGTTATGGCCATTTGAGCTATGTATGGATGTGTTGTAGCTATGTTGAACATAGGGAAGACTCTCATCCCATGTGCAGTGGTGCTTGTAATTGTATATGCACAGGATATGCACGATGATCTAGTTGATGACCTCAGTTTGGCCATCCACCTGGGGGTGGAAGGTAGTGGATTTGGTGAGCTTGGTGTCCAGAAGTGACTAGAGGCTCAACCAGAATGTGCTGAGGAACCGGATGTCCTGATTTGAGATAATGGTTTGTGGGATACCAAAATGTACCCACACTTGTTCAAAGAAGAGCTTGGCAGTGGCCTTTGTTGTGATGCTCTTCTTGCAGGCGACTAGAATCTCCATCTTGAAAAATCAATTGACAACCAAAAAAACAAATTCATTTCCCCACTTGGTGGATGGAAGGCTCGACATGTAGTCCATTGAGATGGATTCCCAGGGCTTTTTAGGAGTAGGCAGAGGGGTGTATAGGCCTTGTTTCTTAGTGGTCGGTTTGGTAATCATGTGGGAAATGCAAGACCAAATATACTTTTTGACATCTTATCAAACTTTTGGCCAGTAGAAGTGTCGTTGCAACACTGCCACTATCATTTCCACGCCAAAGTGTCCTACCACCCGACTATAGTGGGATTCCCAAATCATCTTCACTCACTTGCTTACTAGAACACAAAGATGGTCCAGATAGCACAATATCCCATCCCAAAGATGGAAATTAGTGACAATTGTGTTTGTGTCCAACATCTGGTAGGTGTTTGCAAAGTCAAGATCTGTCTCATAGAGGTGGGGCCATCCAGAGGTATCATGGATGCAAGAGTCTATCACCCTGGTGAGTGCCACGAATGGAGGTTGGTTGAGGAAATCAACGACTTGGTTGGTTCTTCCTGTTTTATACTTGATGTTGAGGTGGAATTGCTGCAAGTATGTGGACCACTTTTGATGGAAATCATTCTACAATTTACCCTGTGTTTCCATGAATTGCAGCAGCTTATGATCAATGTGGATGATTGTCTCCTTCTCAATAATGTAATGCTTCCACTGGCGACATGCTTGCACAATGGAGTACATTTCTTTGTCGTAAGTAGGGTACTTACAGACAAAATATGATAATGTTTCACTATGATAGGCCATGAGGTGGTCGTGTTGAGTGAGGACTATGCCCACAACATAGTCTAAAGAATCTGTCTCGAATTCAGAGGGTTGTTGTAGGTCAGGTAATGAAAGCACTGGGGCTAAGTGTCGAGTAAAATTAATGCTTATAAATGCGACAATAAATTATCAATCCGGGAGCTTCATAAACTTACGAGGTGTAAGCACGGGAAATGCAGGGCAAAAGTATACTAGCCTATGCTAATGCTTGAAAGAAACCATTAAAATATTATCATTGAATGAGTAACTAATCTAAATTAAGCAACTAATCTATGAAATCATGTAAAAATTAAATCTAGCTTAATCTAACATTCAAAAGGAAACACACTTAACTTGAAATGAAACAGTTAAACTATCTACCCTAGTTCTCTTTCCTATATTATGCAGTAGACTCAAAGTGAATCTACGAAATCAAATTCAACTTAATCTAACTATGAAAGAAACTAAATCTAATTGAAATAAACATGAAATTATTGAAAAGTATCTATAACAAACACACAAAAAATAACAAGTAAAGACAGATGAAAAACATATGTGAGCTCACATAAACAATCTAATCTATCAACTCATTACAAAACAATGAAAATCATTATCTTAGAATCAAAGCTCTATGAATCAAAGTTCCAATATTTTGTTTTTTATTTCTAGAGAGAGGCCTCCTTTTTGAAATGAGGAGAGAACCCTCTTATTTATACATAAATGAAGATAAGAGACTCATAATTACAGATCCACTTTTCTCTCAACCTATCCCTTCAAATCCTCCACAAATATATTGGATAAGATATTCTATCTCCATGATCTTCTCCTTGAAGTGAGCTTGAATGATTATCTCCACATCTTCAAAGAAGATAAAATTCGAATTTGAAGCTAGGTGGTGATTTTTGACTWTGTGMAAATMTTYARATATGCMTGTARTCATCACAAAACTCATMCAACTTTGAGATATAATGAAAATATGTTAATTTTCTAATATTTAGTCACAAATTCTCTTAAAAATACTCAAAATAAATAATTTGGAAAATGGAAATGTAAACCCATATGTTTTTATGAAAGTGATGATAATTATGGTTTTATGGAAGAATGAAATGGAAATAAAGGCGACAAATGGTATATGAAAGATGAATAAAGTGTCGTATTTTTGCAACCCAACACTAATCCCAAGCGTTGTTTAGATCAATGAATTCTTGTTGTTGGGACAGGCTCCACACAAATTTTTCCTTACCACCACCCCTGGTTACTTGGCTAAGGGCCCATGCAATATGGGAGAATCCCAACATGAACCTGAGATAGAAATTGTCAAGGCTTAAGAATCTTAGAAGCTTAGTGAGCATGGTTGAGGTTGGTCATTCACGGATGACTTGGATCTTGGTTGGATCCACATGCACACCACGTGCATCAACAATGTATCCTAGTTAATGGAATCTGTCCACGCCGAAGGAGATTTTTTCTAAGTTTGCATATAGCTTGTGCTGCCACAAAGTGTGCGGAACCTGTTGAACGTGCTGCAAGTGTTCCGCCTAAGTCTTGTTGTAGATGAGGATGTCATCCAGATACACCACTACAAAATAATTGGTGAAAGGCTACAAGATATCATCCATCATCCTCATGAAGTTTTTTGGGGCATTTTTCAAACCAAAGGTCATGACCAACCATTCAAAAAGACCTTCTTTTGACTTGAAGGAAGTCTTCCATACATCTCTTTGCTCTATTGGGACCTGATGGTAGCCAAAATTTAGATCAATATTACTGAATTATTTGGCTCCCTTGAGCTTATCAAGGAGATCGTCTATTTGTGGAATCAGGTACCGGTTCTTGACTATGATTTTATTTAGGGCCTGGTAATCAATGCAGAGTCACCAGGTCCCATCTTTGTTATGCACCAACATGAATGGGCTTCTACAAGGTGATGAGGTGGGTCAGATGTGCCCCTTATGGAGAAGTTCTTAGATCTGATGCTTGATCTCTTCATTTTCTAATAGAGAGCGATGATAGACCAATCCATTCGGTAGCGGTGCATCCGGGGTCATATCAATGGAATGATTGACCTGATAGTGCATAGGTACCCCGATAGGTGAGGAGAAGATGTCTTTGTATTCTTCCATGACCTTATCCACTTACTTCTACTACGTGGATAGGTCAGCCGTGGAGGCCATGGATGTGGCTACAATATTTTTATCACTTTGAGAGCGAACCCCGAAGAAGAAAAAATTATCGTTCTGAGAGATGACCTTCCTGCATTCCTTGGAATAGATCAAGGAAATGGAACTAGGTGGGACTACCTCGGGTATTCTGTATAATTTTTTGTTCAAATTAATAATAACATTGCAAGGCATAGACTCATATAAAAAATGAAGTTTCCATAAATATGGTTTTCCCAAAATAACATCACAAACTTCAAGGGGAGAAACATCACACAATACCTCATCTTTGAATGGCTTGATGTCGTATGACAGGCAACACCATTGGTTGATGCGAAGATCACTCCCTTGGAGGATCCATCTAATGGTGTAGGGATGTTATTGTGGCACTATTAGAAGGGCCAACCACTTGACAACCTTCGCTGAGATAAGGTTCTTCTGGCTTCCACTATCAATGATGAAGTGCAGCAGAGTTCCTTCCTTTGGATCATCAGGTTCATCGGGCTAGATCTTGGTGGTAGCAACGGTGGCACTAGGCTCCGCGTCAATAATCTATCTCCCATTTTCTAGTTCTGACTCAGATTCAGAACCCACATCCTATTTAGAGGCTTTCACCTCTGCCACCAATGAATACTTTCAGTGACAATCAACAATGTTATGCCAGGGGATCATATGGAAGTCACACCACTTCCCGATATCTTTCTTCGTCTTTCTGTTGTCCTTCTTTGCTTGTGGCTTAGAATGGTTGTCATGAGGATGTCCATATTTGATATGTCCTTTTTTATATAGGTTGGGGATGAGCTTGCCTTGATTTTGCTGTTAGGGGTTCCCAGACCCAATCTTTCACGTCTTTTGTTTAAGCTTTTTCTTGATTTTGATAGCATATTGATAGGTCACACCTAAGGAAGACATGTCCAAAAAAACCATTTCTACCTAGATGTATCTATCCAAACCACCATGATACTTGAGAACCAAATTTCTCTCAAAATATTTGATACCTATCTTGGTGCACAAGGTATGAAAGATATTTGTGAACTTTGGCAGTGCTTTGTCCCTTTCATGCCACAGTGTGGTCCATTTTGTATACAAATCGTCATAACTTCCAACACGGTAGTATTGTTCCTTAATAACATCCCTGAAGGATTACCAGGTAAGTGCGACTGTAAATAATGAGGGTTCCTCCATTGCCTTTTTCTCACAGAAATTCTCCCACCAATCTTTGACACGGGGAATGGATTTGAGGAGCGCAAAAGTAATCTTTTCTCTTTTCAAAAAGTTATGGACATAAAAATACCCTTCTAGCATATTCAACCATTTTTCTACAACATCTGCATCTATATTAACTTCAAATATAGTAATATCAAAGTTGATCTATACCTTGAAGGGGGTATCGCCTCCGCTCAAGGTATATGTGTTGATTTTCGGCAGCCGTCGAAGGATTTGTTCAAAGTTGTCCATCATCTCATTCCTCTATTGCTCAAGGGATTCCTTGAGCAATATTTTGAAAGGATCTGATGCCCTTTCATCTTTATTTTTTCCCACCATGGAAATTTTCTTGGGTGTGCGAGATCATTTTCCCTCAAGAGAAACAAGCTCAAGACCCAACTCTCTATACCTTGACCTCATCGGGGACATGCACTAAAAAACGACAAGGAGTAGACTGCTCTAATACCACTGATCCAGATTTATGAGAACAGCAAAATGAAAACATAGATTTATAATATTAACACAGATACACAGTGAATAACAACAATGATACAATAAAATTGGACTTCTATTAAATAAGAAATATGTTGAAACTGTAAAATGCAAACTGAAACAAGCTTGCTAGAATGGTGGCATCTTGTCTCTGAGAAGAGATGTGACGACTATGCTCATTCGCAATAAGATGAGTACAATGAGGCTCTGAAGGAATTTTTAAGATAAACCTAAATTCAAAAACCCTAGACATCCAAAAACCTAACCCTATGATATGAAGCGCCAAAATTCATGTGGGCCCTGTTGGGGTAAAGCGAGGTCGTAACTTTTGCATACGATTTTTGTTTAGGGAACATGATTGCTTATTGGAAAGGTATCGAAGAGGAGATTAATTTTGGGGGCTCAATGAGAGTTGTTGCCAATCATTGAGGTGAATGATCATGAAAAAAAGTTGTTTAGGCCCTCAAAATGGCCTCAGAAGTTTGGGAACCGAAAAAATGCTAAAAATAGTAAATTGCCATAAAATTGTTTTGAGCTAATTGGAAGAGGTGGGTGGACATCAATATCCTCTTGGATCAAATTCATTTCCTTCACTTGCCATGAAATGACTTTCCTTCACTTTCCATGTCATTTTGTGCCTTGCCTTCACTGGCCATGCATTTCCTTCACTTGCCTTGCCTTATCACTTGCCATGCCATGCCTTTACTTCACTTTCCATGCCATGCATTTCCTTCACTTTCCATGCCATGCCTTTTCTTCACTTTCCATGCCATTTCTTTCCTTCACTTTCCATGTCATGCCATTCCTTTCCTTTCCTTTCCTTTCACTTGTCATTCCATGCCTTTCCTTGCCTTCACTTTCCTTTCCTTCACTTGCCATGCCTTGCCTTGCCTTTCCTTCACTTTCCATTCTATGCATTGCCTTCACTTGCCATGCCATGCCTTGCATTCACTTTCCATGTCATGCCATTCCTTTCCTTCACTTTCCATGTCATGCCTTGCCTTCACTTTCCATGCCATGCCATGTCTTTCATTCACTTTCCTTCACTTGGCATGCCTTCACTTTCCATGCCTTCACTTATCATGCCTTGCCTTCACTTGCCATGCCTTGAATTCACTTTCCATGCCATGCCATGCCTTGTATTCACTTTCCTTTCCTAGCCTTCACTTTCCTTACCATATATTTACTCTCCATGACATGCCTTGCCTTTCCTTCACTTTCCATGCCATGCCTTTCCTTGCCTTCACTTTCCATGCCATGCCTTGCCTTGCCTTCACTTTCCATGTCATGCCTTGCCTTTCCTTCACTTTCCATGCCTTGCCTTGCCTTGCCTTCACTCTCCATGCCATGACTTACCTTCACTTGCCATGCCGTGCATTTCCTTCACTTGTCATGCCATGCCATGCCTTGCCTTCACTTTCTTTCACTTGCCTTCACTTGCCATGCCTTCAATTTCTATGAATTTCCTTCACTTTCCATGCCATTCCATGCCTTATCACTTGCCATGCCATGCTATTCCTTTCCATGCCATGCCTTGGATTCACTTGCCTTTCCATGTCTATCCTAACAAGGTGTTAAATTGTCAAGCATATGTAATAAGCATTGAAAAAAACCCTAGTGTTGGAGATACTCCAACAAACGGTTTTCATAGGACAGAATGATAGTGGAGGCCCCCCTCTAGTTGAAACCTACTACTCTGGATCCAATGCAACTGACAGTTCTCCCATTTGAGTCCCCATTTGAGCTTTATCGTGAGTTTCAACTCTCCTCTTCAAGCCATTGAGGAACATATGGCCAATTTGGTCCAAGAGCATAAAATCCAAACCGAGTGGCATAATGGAGTTTTGTAAGCTCCCACAAGTTTATTTTACCAAGGCCCACATGACTACAATACCCAAAAATTCCCAACACAATGTTCTTGAAAATCGACCTCCTCTTCAGAAATTTCATTATGCCTCATTGAACAAAACCCTAGTGCCGAAGATACTCCAACAAATAGTTTTTCGGTGGATGGAATGATAGCGGACAGGCCACCCTAGCTAAAACCTGGTGCTTTGGATCCAACACAACTAATGGTTCTCCCATCCGAGTCTTGGTTTGAGTTTTATCATGAGTTGAAACTCACGTTTTCAAGTCATTCAGGGACATGTGTCCAATTTGGTCTGGGGTCATAAAATCCAAACCAAGAAGCATAACGAAGTTTCGTAAGCTCCCACAATTCTATTTGGCTAAGGCCCACGTGACTACACTACCCAGAAATGCCCAACACAATGTTCTTGAAAAATGACCTCCTCTTCAAAAACTGCACTATGCCTCATTCACCAAAACCCTAGTGCTGAAGATACTCCAACAAATGGTTTTTCAGTGGAAATAATGACAACGGAGGGCCCCCCTAGCTGAAACCTGGTGCTCTGGATCCAATGCAACTAAATATTTTCCCATTTGAGTCCTAGTTTGAGTTTTATTGAGAGTTACAACTCGCCTCTTCAAGCCATTAAGGGACATGTGGCCAATTTGGTCCAAGGGCATAAAATCCAATCCGAGAAGAATAATAGAGTTTTGTAAGCTCCCACAAGTCTATTTGGCCAAGGCCCATGCGAATACACTACCCATAAATTCCTGACACATTGTTCTTAAAAATCGACCTCCTCTTCAAAAATTGCACTATGCCTCATTGACCAAAACTCTAGTGCCGAAGATACTTCAAAAAATGATTTTTCGATGGACGGAATGACAACAGAGGGCTCCCTCTAGTTGAAACCCGGTGCTCTGAATCCAACACAACTGATGGTTTTCCCATCTGAGTCCTAGTTTGAGTTTTATCGTGAGTTGAAACTCTCCTCTGGATCCATCCGATGGTGTAGGGATGAAATTACTGACATGCAACATAGGGACCTATTTCTGAACTCATTGTTACCACACTTGAATTATCCTTTGAGACAACAAAAGTTCCAAACTCAGGAAGAGGCTTTGTAGGTAGCCCTGCAACTGGGAAAAAACCAATATCAATAGAAATATCCAACAATAGAGGAGATGAAGGAGGATTTGAAGAATATGACATTTCAACTTAACGAGAATAAGGGAAAAGAGAAAAGAGAAGTTGTTTGGTGTACGCTATGCATTACAAAAGCACATCATAAGAATGAATGCCCAACTTTTGCGCAGTACTTGAAAACAGAGGTGGAAAACCCCTTGTCAACAGGAGGACCATGGTGTGAGATTTGTAAGACACACAGACATGATCCATATCAAAATCCAATGATGAAGAAGTATAAGATAGTACCAGAAAGTTCATATTGCAATTTTTGCAAATCAGTGGGTCATGATGATAAGGTTTGTAGAACGTTGGAACTAATGAGGGAAATAATTTAGACACTTACAGGGTGTAAGAAAATATGATGACAAGGAAAGTTGCACCTCAGTTCAGCCAGGTGCCACCACCATAAAAAAATACACATCTGCAGTACAACAAAGCGCAGTTGTAGTACAACAACACACAACCACAATATAACCCCATGCAGTATAACCAAGTACCCCAATACAATGCACCGTGAGGAGATCGAGGTGGATACAAAGGTGGAGGATGAGGAAGAGTATGATTTGGATGAGATAGAGGACCAATACTGTGCCACAACTTCCAACAAACATGACATTATGCAAAGGATTGTCCACTTCCACCGACGACATGTATGTACCATTGCACAATAGACCATGACACAGAAGACTTCCCAACACTCTTGGGAAAAATTCATGAAAAAAAGAACTAGAATGACCAGAATGTCCTGTGGATTTCTGCAAATCCATGGATGATGGGAAAAAACATCAATATAGTCACTTGAGGAGGAGCCAATACAGGAGTTGATGCAACAAAACAAGATCCATCTCAACACCAATGGGTCAAGAACAATACTGAGCCACAAAAGTAGTTTTACGCGCAAAAAGAAAAGGAAACATTTAAGGAATCCAGACAAGAGCTTCTCAAGCAGAATCTTGTGTCTATATCAGTTGTGAAACAAACTCAGGACCCACCAATGTATAAGATACCATCTTCAATGGACCATACCAGTATTGGAAAACCTTTAGAGAAAGTAAGTACCATAAATACTTTTCTACAATCCTTTGTTAAGTTATTGAATGATCCATCATATGTTAAGGTCTTACAAAATCCTCTATAAATATGCAACACATAGGTAGAAGGGAAGTTAGAGAAGAAAACAATCAATCATCTCCATACAAGAAGAAGGACAAGTAGAGAATTCAGGCTAAATGCCAACATTGGGGATTTCAACATGGGAGATATTATAATGGATTTAATCTCTGAAGTAAATGTATTTCCTAAGAAGACATGGCAGTGTATGGAAGAACCCACATTAGGCTATTCCCTTGTCCAGTTGAAACTAAAAAATCAAAACAAAGTGTTACCAATTGGAAGGCTTAAAGGTGTGATAGTAGATTTGTATGGAGTGTGCACTGTGGCAAATTTTGAAGTGATAGAGATAGTAGATGGCACAACACATTACCCAACATTACTTGGATTGGATTGGGAATTCAATAAATAGGCTATGATCAACCTGAAGACAAGGAAAATTAATTTTGAATCAGGTGAATATAGAGTTATTGTACCATTGGATCCTTCATAAGGAGAAAGGTTTGTAGAGGCAACTTGTTTGGATCTTGTTGGCCCTTGGTTAAGGAAGTAAGCAAAGATCAAGGAAGAAAAGGAAAAATGAAAATTTCACAGAAGACATAGTGACTTTTACTGGGTGGAAGTGAGCAAAAGAGCAGAAAATATGGAGCGAAGTCCGAGAAAGCAAGCCGTTGGACGAGAAGATTGAGGATGACAAGTCAACAAGGAAGAAGGACCGTGGACAACTCAGCAAGTGGAAAAATCCACCATTGGATTCTTTGGAGCACCACGTGAGAAGGAAGGAAAGACAGGCTGGAAAAGCCCTGAAAAACGCAGGTCAAGTTGACCTAGGGTTTTGGTATCTAGGGTTTTGTCAGTTAGGCTTTAGCCTAAGGATGTCGGTGAGATATTGTAAAGTATAAATAAAGGTCAAGAGGACCTGGGTTGGGTTGGCAAGATGATTTTTGGGATTGTGATTGTTATTGTTATTGTTTGAAAAGTACTATGAGAGAGAGAGGTGCTAAGAGTAAGAGATTTCTGGTATTGTAATATATTCAGCTGGGTGCGAAGATCAAGTCCTGCAGCTGGGTGCGTAGAAAGAGAATAAATCAAGAGAAGAAGAGAGAAGATCTGCTGGCTAAGAGCATAGATTAGAACTGTATGCTTTCATCTTAATATATTATAAAGTAGAGTTATGTGGATGTAGCCCTAGAGAGAGAGTGAACCATGTGTATTTTTTGTAGTGTGTGATTGATACTCTGTTCTTTGTCATTTGATATGCTACTACTTGCATGACTGTGTTAGATCTGATAAATAGTTGTGAAGAGTAAATCTGAGCTGATAAGTGATATATGTGCATGCTGTATTGTTCTAGTGCTAGATCCACCTGACATTCCCCTTGGTTGTAGACATCTCTTTCTTGCAACCCCCCCATAGTTTCTTTGGGTGAGACTGCATCTGCTTCACAGGTGTTGCTGAAAGGGCCAATAGTTAGGGATTTTTGGTGCGCTCTTGGAGATGAACCCTGGGTCTACCCCTGTGCCAAAAAATGGTTCCGTTGTTGGGACCTGAAATTGTGATTGTTGGGAATTGAGGAAGAAGAATCTTTGTGCAAAAATCTGACCTGAAATTGTGACAGCTCTATGCGTAGATCTGTTGCCCTAGTGCGCAATATTATACTTGATTTATAAATCTTTGTGCTCAAGAAAGAATTCTAATCTGAAGAAAAGAGGTAAGATATGAAAGCTCTATGCTCTGATAAAGGTAAGAATAGTGAAAATTTCTAGATTTGAAAGCTTTGTGCTCTGTAGAAGTAAGATTAGTGGAAAAATTTGTTTCACAAGTATGAATCTAAGTATGTTTGATAGAGTCTGTCCTAGTCGGAAAACTAGGGTATTAATAGATCAAACAAGATTTGATATGAGTAGATCTGATAAGAATAGTGGAAAATATGTTATACATATGCATAGAAAAAATGTTTGGACTAATAAGTGTATGCAGGATCCTAGAAAGAATTTTTTGCAGGTCAGCCACTATGACGTCGATGCATAGTACAAAAAAGGCTGGGGATCATTTAAAAGGAAAAGAAGATTAACCCTTTGTTATAGTTGCAGAAGACCCGGACATCTTGCTAAGGAATTCCCTGGTAGAAAACCTAGTTGTCTATGTTGTAAAGATATGGACCATGAAGTATTGGATTGCCCTAGAATGATTGCTAAGGTTGAAAGAATGAATATGAATCAAGAAAACCCTAAGGTTATCCAGAAACTAAAATTATGACAGAATCCCAAAAAGAATCAGAGAGAATATTGCTACAGATAAAAGAAAACCTGAATGATCACCGACATGTCAACTTATTAGAGATCTTCAAAGACAAAGAATGACTTGAAGAAATAATAGGAGACTTCGACGTTGACTGTGTTCTAGATGAGGAAACATAGGTGAATATTATGACATAAATAACTTGGGAACTTTTAGGAAGGCCTGCTATGATTCCCTCATTGGGAGGAATGGGATTATTTAGAGGAAAATTGATAACCCTCTGTGGGAGACTTACCAAGCTACCTATGACTGTCAATAGAGCTTCGACAGGAGAAGATTTTGAGATTATTAAATTTATTGAGAACTCTTATCACTCCAGAAAAATATTCTAGGTTGAATCTCAAATATGCCTCGTAACTTAACTTATTCTCTCAATGATTAACTCAATGATGGGTGTGGGGTGGTTGGAAAATGCAGAAATTTTTGGAAATATGTTGCTCATATATTGACCTATATCTCTCAAATAAAACCATATTTTAGAAAACTGAGAGAGGTTTTCAAAGAGGATCTCATGCTGGTAAAAACACTCTCTCACTTTCCAAAATACCTTTCCATATGATCAGAATCTGTCTCCAAAGAAAGTGACTAAAACAGGAAAAACCAGATTTCCAAATCTAGTCATACTCCTACATTCTAGGATTTGATCCCTAGAATGTTTCCAATGATGGAATGAAGTGCCACCTCCACCCGTGGATACGATTTGATAATATATTTGAGTAATAGTCATCATCTTCTCTTCAATACGTTTTTTCCAAGTCAAATTTTGACTTTTTGACTAAAATTTGTGCATTTTTACCTAAAAATAGAAAGACCACTTAGTCTTCTTGCCTCATCATCTACCTCAAAGGATGAAAATGGATGATGTTATATATACCTTTAATTATTATATTTCATTAAAAACCATACCCACATGATCTGGAAACAAAAATAATCAATCTGAGCAAAAAGAAGAGCAATCTGCAATTTTCTGCACTTTCGATGGCTAAGGAGCCAAAATTTCTAGCCTGTAAGCCACCAAAAATTCTGCTTTTGATGGATAAGGGCAGTTGTAAAACCTTGCCTAAGCCACCAAAATATATTTTTTGAAAATATCTTTCAAAATTGTAGAAATATGTTTCCTCTCAGCTTCTTGATCTTCAAGGCTGTTCATTTAAGTTCAGGGTTGCTTCAAACAAGTTGCAGAAATCAGTGTTGTATCTCTTTAGTATGTATTTATTTCAAAACCAAATAACACCTGATTTGATTCAACACCTTTTGATCATGTTTTCTTGTCTGCAACAACTATGATGAGATTTGCCTTTGTTTGCAAGAGAGATGATAGTTTTATCACAACCGAATGTACCAAATATGGCACATGTTCCTCCAATCACAGAAGGAAATAGAACATCTAAAACACATGGTTCAGTTAACATGGGAATATCAGCTAAAATATTGATAGAGCCAAGCTGAGGTATATTTTGGATTCAAATGATAGTTGAGTAGGAGCAACAATTTGTGAAATAGAGGGTTCAAAGATTAGTTCTAATATTATTGCTTTCAACATCACGTGAACCCTGTATTGTGTGTTAAAACCTCCAACAAAAGTCCCCCATATCTGTAGCACAATCACTGCTCCAATATTGACAGTGTTGTAACCATTTCCAAGCTCATGCAATTTCAGTGGTTTGGAGAGCCCCAAATTTCACGTTTAAGCCACCGAAAGCTAGGGATTTTGGTGACTTAGAAGCCCTTTTGAAAAGGCACTTGGCCACCGAAACCTATATTTCAACTTTTTTGAAATAAAAACCAAATCCAATGTTTTTTCAAACTTTATTACAAACATAAATCTCTCAAAAATGAGCCTAAAATTTTTTTAGAAATGTAGTTTTCAATGACCTCCTATCACCTAAAAGTAACAAATTTTGTTGGATTACTGAGAGGGGGGGTGAATGAGTAATAGAGAAATTTAATCATTTTTAACTATATAATCCAAGTGTTATATCAATGAAGCATTATCATCCAATAATTGCAGAGTAAATAAGCAATGAACAAATGAAAAATCATACACATACACAGTACACTAGTGTTTTACGTGGAAACCCAAATCGGGAGAAAACCATGAAATGTTTTTTCTTATATGTCTTGAAGAATTACATTCATTGGAAGCACCAACTTCCTTTGCTTTCCAGCTGCAAATGGAAGGAGGCTCCAACACCCTAGTTTCTAAGGCTACAACCTGAAGGAAGCTCCAACTCTCCAATTCTCTGGCTACAACCAGAAGGAGGCTATAAGTGTTGGTTGTGGAGCCTGATTATCTTCCTGATTCAGAGGTCCCTGTTTTCAGCCATCTTTATACCCCATAAAGTATTTACACCCCAGAAGTATGTACACTCTTCCATGCGGGGGAGTGCAGAGGGGGGGTACCCCCTCTGCGGGGTCCGAGGGGTCTGGGGGCAAGCGGGCCCCCAGCTGGGGTTCGGGGGCGAAGCCCCTGAAGCAAAAATTGCCTTGTAAAAGTATATTGTAATTTCATTGTAAATCTGGACCGTTCATTATAAGGTCGCAAATCTAACGGTAGAGATTATGTTAGGGTTTTTTTCCCTAGAAGGCAACCCTCTTTTATGAGGGAAATGTAT
>ML794944.1:107199-119376 GCA_009831015.1 Picea engelmannii
AAGCTGCCACCATTCTAGCGAGTCTTTCACTCTGTATTTTTACAGTCTCTGTACATTTATTTCATTAATAGAAATCGTGTATTACTGTATCTCTGTGTTTATGGTTGCATCTCTGATATATTTTTTTTATATTACTGGATATACGCGATATCTCTGTGCATTTCTTTATTATATCTCCGCTCTCATTTCGTGCCGAAAATAATCCGGATCACTTCTCCCGTTCAACAATATCAAAATTTCGAACAGCTGAATACAGAAAATCCAACCCACCCGTCGAATAATACCAAAAAGAAAGGAAGAAACAGGAACAATAACAACCCAGGTCATGGTGGGAATCAACCCCAGCAGAACCAACCTACTGGGGGCAACCAAAACCAAGGGAATCAGAACCCCCAGGGGGGAAATAACAACAAGCGTCAAGGGAGAAATAAAAATACTATTAAAACCACCTTCCCTTGTGCCCTTTGTGGAGAATTCGGTCATTATACTCATCATTTCCCCCAAATCATTGATTTTAAATGACTGAAAGACTTAGGAAGTCTACCACATCCTCCAACACTGCCTTCCCCTCAACAGGCCCCACAACAATATGTGCAACAACCCCCCCCAGCCGTGTTGTAGAACCCCATTCCACACCAAGGTGTGATGAACACCCAACAAGAGATACAGCCTACCCCACCACATTTGGGACAATACCTCAATCCAAACAATCCAGCAAATCATACGATCCTCCTCACTAGTGAGGAATAAATCCTTCTACAAACACGTAGTCGTCAATACCATGAACCCACTGAGTCTCCTCCATTTCCCCCGGAAACAATCCCAACACTGACAAGACCCCCGTTGATAATTCCTCACCCTAACACAGAACCACCTCTTTGCATCCCTCGCATCCCATTGCGCAGGAATGTCCACAACCCCTAGGCTAGAGCGGCTCATAATTACAGTTTCTTCGATGACTTAGCACAATCCCCAGCTGTCATGTCAGTCTTAGAAGTCTTTTAGACTTGTCTCACTCAACAAAAATCATTACTTTCTTCCTTGGGGGTAGTTTAACCCATAGATACTCGCCTCATCACATTTGATCTCGATAGTGGAGAACCTCGACTCCCCGCTCTAATCGCTTTTCAAATCCCAATAAAAATTTAAAACATTACAGTTCATCAGTTCATCAGCGATAAAGGTGCATCCACATGCATTATGTCCAAATCTGTATGGTAGAAACTTGGTTCCCCCGAACTCATACCATCTACCATTACCTTAAGAGCTTATGACGGACGACCATCGTCTCCTGAAGGACTCTTCCAAAATGTCCTTGTAGAACTCGGGGGCAAGACCATTCTCATCAACATTGAAGTTATCAACGCCCCACTTGATTATAATATCCTGTTCGGTCATAGATACATGTACACTATGAAGGCAGTTTCCTCTTCCATCTTTCGATCGATGATGTTCCCCCATAATGGGAAGATCATTACCATTGACCAAGTCTCACATTACGAGCCTAACCCTTCTGCCAACATCAATAACATTCTCCCTCTCATCCACACAAGTCATGACGCATACCCACTCATCAAAATGGGTCCCGGGATTTTCAAAGACCCATCATTGTTAGGAACTTACCATGATGTGCCACCGCTTCTTCATCCTTCCAATCAAGTATGTGTCGTATCATCCAACGGAACTGACATAGAGGATACCCTTCCTCCTAGGGAGGCTTCTATCATATCTGACGTCCCACTAGTCACAGAGCTCCCCCCTCATGAGCCTCCTGTGAACTCGCTGACTCCACCAGTCCACTATTTCACCTCTCCCCAAGGCCATATCCCATTTTGGGAGACAGTTCCCCAAGCCATTACTCAAATCCCCTTCTTTTACCCTCCACCAGGTGTACAAGCTTTCCAAGTAGCCACAATGCTTACCCTCCCTAATATGGTGTTAGCAATTCCAGTTTGGTATTTACATCCACCAGAGATGGTCCCTCAACCATCCCTTCCCCCCCAAATGGAAGGAATCCCAATGACAATTCCCATACTCACTCCCACCATACCCTCTACACCCCCACTCACTACCCTCCCTGCCACAGCTGGGGGAAGGTGAAAGAAGAAGGAGCCCATAGCTCCACTTCCCCCATGTGTCCAACCTCCTTGCACACTATGTGAGAAATATGGACACCAAACCAACAACTGCCCATCTCTACCCGAGTTACGGAACCTGATTCCACTCAATTAAACACCATCAATGCTCGCCATTGTCACAAGTACTGTCGCTACCGCTCCTCATTCATGTAGTAAAGGGATGTGAACCAAATTCTCTTGTGCTATATGTTCATAATATGGCCACTATACACACCATTTCCCAACACTACCGTGCTTCCGATAGACATTTTCCACAGTACGCCAAAGCTTCCAGAACGAACCCAACCCAACCACATCATACCTCCCAAAAATCACTGACATCCATTACGTCACAACTTCAGTCAATGAACATATGAGATGCCCTTGCTCTCTATGTGAATCCTTAGATCATTTCACATACCTATGTCCTATGATCATTGAATACAGGCAACGCCAATTGACCTTGATTCAAACCCCTACGCCCCCTACAGAATCAATGGTTGACCTTACCTCATCACTAGAGATTCTTCATATCATTTCTTCTGAAACCGAGGAACTCTCGATGCCTCCATGGTTCTTGGATGACTTATTCGAGGATTCACCCCCAAATCCCCCCAATTCTCTCGTACATCTCCCTATGGAAATTTTACATCCAACTACCACTAGTACTCCTCAGTACTTTGATATTTGGCTTATGTCAAGTGAACCATCGCAATCTCATTGCATCATTCCCCCTGCTTCTTCTTCACCCGAATACAACCACACGATGATAGTCACCATTATCACTCTTTTAGACCCCTTGTATTCCCTCCAATTCCACTGTGACAAGGACATACTCGAAGAGTTAAACACCCTTGACTACCCATGGGATGTGATACACCACAAAGCACTCTTCTTTCCATAGGAAGCCTCCACGCCTCCTAACCCACACCCCATATACATGGTCGAAACTAAAGATTTTATCCCATCAGGGCATATAGACTGGTTCAACAACCCCATTCCTGCCCCTGATGCTTTTGAAGAAGGCAACCTGGCCAACATTTCCCCGACCATCAAAATCAATATTTCCATAAAAAATGGAGTCATCAAGGAAATCACCATTGGCACCTCTTTCACTCCTCAAGAAATCACTACCTATAAAGCCCTCTTCCAAGAATATCAAGATATTTTTGCCTGGTCATACACAAAAATGCCTAGCCTTGATCCCTCTATCGTTGAACATCGCATGAACACTTGGCCTGACATTACACTAGTTTGTCAAAAACAGCGACCGCTACACCCATCCAAAGCAACGGCCATCAAATCCGAGATTGACAAATTACGCGCAGCTAGGTTCATCTACCCCATCGCCTATACATCATGGGTTTCCAACCCTATACCCATTAACAAAAAATAGGGCACTATCCGCATCTGCACGGACTTTTACAATCTCAATCACGCATGTCCCAAAGACAACTTTCCAATGCCTTTCATCGATCAAATTATCGACGACTGTGTAGGCCACGAGGCTTTATCCTTCATGGATGGTTTCTCTGGTTATAATCAAATCCAAATCCACCCAGCCGATCAATACAAAACCACATTCACCACCCCTTAGGGTACTTTTTCATATCGTGTCATGCCTTTTGGCTTAAAGAATGCTGGCGTAACCTTCCAATGGGATATGACATACATTTTTCATGATCTAGTTCATATCATCCTTGCATACTTAGATGAACTCACAGATCAATCCAAGAAACACACCCAACATATTGATGATTTACGGATCATCTTCCAACGATGTTGTCAGTACAAAATCCGATTGAACCCCCTCAAATGCGTGTTCTACATCACTGCTGGGTGCCTCCTTAGATTCATCATTTCCCAAAGTGGTATTACTATGGACCCCCTCAAAGTCCAAGCCATCACCAAAATTCCACCCCCACGGAATTTACATCAACTCCAGAACCTACAAGAAAAAGCTAACTTTCTACGACGTTTTGTCCCATACTACGCCACTCGAGCACACATTTTACTTTTCTTACTACACCATGACATCCCATTTCACTAGGATGAACATGCCCAAAAATCATTTGATGATCTTAAAATGGAACTCTCCAATGCCCCTTTAATTAGTGCACCTGACTACAATCACGACTATATCCTCTACATATCAGCATCTGCTGTCTTAGTAGCAGGAGTTCTCGTTCAAATCGGTGATAATGATCATGAGCATGTCATTTACTATGTCATTAAAAACCTCTCAGGGCCACCCTTGAAGTATAAACACAAAGAGAAACTAGCCCTTGCAGTCGTCCTCGCAGTCCAGAAACTGCGTCATTACATTCTACTTCTCACGACTAAAGTTGTAGCAGATTCCAACCCTATGCAATACTTGCTCAGTCGTCAGAAAATTAATGGCAACTTTGCTCGATGGATCATTATCCTTTAGGAGTATGATCTTGAGTTTTCAACACCGAAGAGAAAGAAAGCCCTCATCCTTGCCGAACTTGTCACGACCTTCCCCTCCGATACTACTAGTGCCCCTGTAAATACTGACTTCCTCGATGAACATCTCTTTTACATCACTTCAGATGATCCTTGGTACGACGACCTCATCATCTACCTCCGAACCCAAAAGTTCGGTAACCACCTCTCATGAGATTATCATCGTCGTATTCACCACTAGGCCCCCCGCTATCTCCTCATCGATGATATCTTATATCGACGAGGGCTCGACACCATATTTCATCGATGCTTCACTATTGATGAGCCCGATAGAGTCTTAAACGATTTCCATAGAGACGCATGTGGGGGCCATCTTTCGGGAATGTTCACTGCTCATAAAATCATCTGAGGAGGTTATTTTTGGCCTACATTGTTTCATTATTGCATTCATGCCGTGAAGCGATGCGATAAATGTCATCTTTACGCCAACAAAGCATGAGCACCACCTGCTCTTCTTCACCCAATCATTACTGCCGACCCTTTCTGTAAATGGGGCATCGACTTCATGACTTGTAATCCCCCATCCAGCAATGGACACAAATACATTGTTGTCGTAGTCGATTACTTCACAAAATGGGATGAATCTATGCCCACCTTCAACAACACCGCTGACACTGCAACATGATTTTTCTTTAATCACATCATATCCCACTTTAGAGTACCACTCTAACTAGTTTCTGATCATGGGAAACACTTCAAGAATGATATTTTCGTCGAAATTTCATCTCAGTTAGGATTCTCCCACGAGTTTGCCTCACCATATTACCCTCAGTCTAACGAACAGGTTGAATCAATTAACAAGGTCCTCAAGACCATGTTATAGTGCATGGTTAATAAACATAAGGCCAATTGGTATCACATGTTATTTTCCACGCTATGGGCTTACTGTACAGCAGTGAAAACAGCCACTGGTTTCACACCATTTCATCTAGTCCATGGGGTTGAGGCCACTCTTCCCATCAAGTGAGAAATTCCCACCTTACACATTGCAATTGAGCTATTACCTGACACTGCTCCAATGGAGCAACGCTTGTTGAACTTAGAGTCCCTAGATGAAGATCGTCGATCTTCATTACAGAACAATGAGGTAGCCAAAAAAAGGTCAAAGGCCACCTTTGATTGCCATGTCAACCTTTGCTCATTTCATAAAGGCGACCTCATCCTTGCTTATGATATCTCTCACGATACCCTTGGTCATGGCAAATTTGAGTCACTATGGCATGGCCCCTACATCATCCAACATTGCCTCACCAAAGGCACATACATCCTGGCCTCTCCCGAAGGCCTTTCTCTCAAAGAACCTGTCAACGGGTTATACTTAAAGAAATTTTACACCTAAGCATATTCATTCTAATTTAGGTTATTTCTTTTATAGTGTTTTTAATCTTTTTTCCATCCCTCACGTCTAAACTATCATTTGTGCTATTTACAGATGCCTCCTCCATTGGCCTACCACATCGGTTACGTCGACGGCACCAGCCGTTGGACACAAAATCTCGTTTCAGTAGCTTGGGCCCTCTATACCCCCTCACATGAAATGCTCCACTCTAGTGGCATATGTTTGGGTTCAACAACCAACAACTAAGCTGAATAAATGACCGTCATTAGCCTCCTTGCCAATGCCCAGCATCATCGTATTCATCACCTTAGTGTCTTTCTCGACTCTCAACTAGTCATCCTCCAACTCAACAATGTGTACCACGTCCGCGATCCTTGCCTCTTTTGCAAATACCTGTAAGTTAGACTTTTATCTCGACATTTTGATTTCATCACATTTACACATATTCCAAGACAATTGAATCAAGTTACAGATAACTTAGCTAACATTGTGTTAGATTGGCATATATCACATCAAGATACCTCTACACATACATAAAAATATCAGAAACATGTCACAACATATATAGACTAGACATCATCAACACATTAAAAAACACATGTAAACATCACATAGACCCAAAAATGTATACTCATACATATATATATATAAATCGGTCCACAATACCATAAAAAATGTTTACGTACAAATATACAGAATCCGCAGGTCAGCAAAGCACCTCGGTACAAAATGGGCTCACCAACCTATATACAAAAATACAAAAATACATAGAGCACCACTCAAGGTGCCTCTAGAGAACCACTTCCTGCCCCTCCCTCAGGCAGTGGTCCCCCACCCACTACTGGTCCCTCCGAACCGGGAGGTAACTGTCTGGTCATAGCAGCACCTGCTACTGCTGCTCGCCACACCACGAACCACCACGTCGACAGCACTCCCACACATTGGTCCAGGATGCCCTCATCCTGGATATGCGATCACATGCCCTCAGGCACACCCTGTAACACTGCCTCCAGGCGGCGGTGAATATCCTCAAAATCTACTCCGGCATCTGCCGGAGGACCATGCGATGGCCCAACACTTAGGTCATCAAAACGACATCTCCTCGCTGCTCTCTCATCATCAGCTAGTCTTGCCTCGATGTCCTCACACCGACATCTCTCTCCTACCCACATCCCTCCCCACGGTGGTCTCCCCAGCTCCTGGCAAGCCGACTCTCTCAGCAACTCAACATCACACTCGCGAGGTCCCACATCTGCACATACAAACAACCAAATGATAGTATCAACATCTATACAAAATACACATGTCATGCTATCTCAAAAATCAATATATCAAACTCATCAACATACCTTGGTGATCAAACACCTCCCCTGGAAGTAACACCATGTCTGGATCACCCCGAAAGTCAACACCAGCATATGGATACTGCAGTATAACCTGCGACATCTGTGGCCACACCTGTGCCGCCTCATCTATGAAAAAATGGCTGCCCTCGCCACCACCATGGCGAACCAAAATTATCCACCACCACCTCAATCATGGCTCTCATGCACCAGGAGTGCCCAATAAAATCCTAGGGCGCAACATCGACACCCTCTCCAAAAACCAGGCCACCAAGATGGACCCAAAAGCAAAGTCCCCTGTGTCGGTCGATCGACATCTGTCTAGCTGCCCTACCATCCGGGCATGCAGGGTCAACCCTCAAGCAAAGTGCTCATCGGCCAATGCCCTCCCCATAACCCTCAGCTGACCACCACTGATCCGCTGAGTCACAAGGGACCCATACACCCTCACAATCATTGCTACTACACAACAATGCTCTAGAGCATCCATCGCCCTGATGCTCACGATGGAGCTCGACATGTAGTTCTCCCTCGAATAGTACCTCCGGCCCAAGTTCACTAATGACACGTCCGGAGGTAAAACCGACTCTCAATGGAAGGAATCCCAATGAAAATTCCCATACTCACTCCCACCATACCCTCTACACCCTCACTCACTACTCTCCCTGCCACAGTTAGGGGCAGGAGAAAGAAAAAGGAACCCATAGCTCCACTTCCCCCGTGCGTCCAAACCCCTTGCACGCTATGTGAGAAAGATGGACACCAAAGCAACAACTACCCATCTCTACCGGAGTTACGGAACTTGATTCCACTCCATCAAACTCCATCAATACTCGCCACCGTAGCAAGTACTACCGTTACTGCCCCTCACTCAAGTAGCAAAAGGCTGCGAACCAAATTCACTTGCGCTATATGTTCAGAATATGGCCATTATACACACCATTTCCTAGCACTTCCACACTTCCGACAGACATTAGCCGCAGTATGCAAAAGCTTCTAGAGCGAACCCAATACAACTATATCATCCCTACCAAAACTCATTGACATCCATTATGTCACAACTTCAGTCAATGAACGTATGAGATACCCTTTCTCTCTATGTGAATCCTTAGATCATTTTACATACCAGTGTCCTATGATCATTGAATACAGGCAACGCCAATTGACCCTACTTCAAAGACCCACAGAATCGATGGTTGACCTTACCACGTCACTAGAGATTCTTCATCTCATTTCTCCGGAACCCGAGGCCCTCCCAATGCCTCTGTGGTTCTTGGATGCCTTATCCGAGGATTCACCCCCAAATCCCCCCAATTCTCCTGCTCATTTCCCTATGGAAACTTTACATCCCACTACCATGGGTACTCATCAGTACTTCGATATTTGGTTTATGTCAAGTGAACCATCGCAATTTCCTTGCATCATTCCCCCTGCTTCTTCATCACCAGGAGGTAGCCACACGACAACAGTCACCGATATCACTCTTCACGACCCCTTATATTCCTGCCAATTCCACTATGACGAGGAAATACTCGAAGAGTTAAACACCCCTGAATACCCATGGGATGTGCTACACCACCGAGCACTCTTCTTTCCACAGGAATCCTCCACGCCTCCTAACCAACAACCCATATACGCAGTCGAAACCAAGGATTTTATCCCATTAGGGAATATCGACTGGTTCAACAACCCCATTCCTACCCCTGATGCTTTTGAAGAAGGCAACATGGCCAACATTTTCCCGACCATCAAAATCAACATTTTCATCAAAAATGGCATCGTCGAGGAAATCACCATTGGAGGTGCTTGCACTCCTCAAGAAATCACCGCCTATAAAATCATATTCCAGGAATATCAAGATATTTTTACCTGGTCATACACAGATATGTTTGGCCTTGATCCCTCTATCGTAGAACATCACATCGACACCTGGCCCGACATTACACCAGTTCGTCAAAAACAATGACCACTACACCCATCCAAAGCAGTGACCATCAAAGCCGAAATTGACAAATTACGCGCTGCCGGGTTCATCTACCCCATCGCCTATATCTCATGGGTTTCCAAACCTATACCCATTAATAAAAAATAGGGCACTATCCGCATCTGCATGGACTTTCATGATCTCAATCATGCATGTCCCAAAGACAACTTTCCAATGCCTTTCATCGATCAAATTATCGACGACTGCGCAGACCACGAGGCTCTATCCTTCATGGATGGTTTCTCTGGTTATAATCAAATCCAAATTCACCCAGCCGATCGATACAAAACCGCATTCACTACCCCTTGGGGTAATTTTTCATATCGTGTCATGCCTTTTGGCCTAAAGAATGCTGGCACAAGTTTCCAAAGGGCTATGACATACATTTTTCACAATCTGGCTCATATTATCCTCGCATACTTGGACGACCTCATAGCTCGATCCAAGAAACACACCCAACATCTTGATGATTTACGGATCATCTTCCAACGGTGCCATCAGTACAACATCGACTTGAATCCCCTCAAGTGCATATTCTGCGTCACTGCAGGGTGCCTCCTCGGATTTATTGTTTCCCAAAGTGGTATTACCATGGACCCCCTCAAAGTCCAAGCTATCATCAAAATTCCACCTCCCCAGAATTTACATCAACTCCAGAGCCTACAAGGAAAGGCTAACTTTCTACGACGATTTGTCCCAGACTACGCCACTCGCGCACATGGTTTCCTTTGCTTACTACGTCATGACATCCCATTTTACTGGGATGAACATGCCTAGTAGTCATTTGAAAATATTAAAATGGTTCTCTCCAACACCCCTTTAATTAGTGCACCCAACTACAATCACGACTATATCCTCTACATATCAACATTGACTGTATCAGTAGCAGGCATTCTCGTTCAAATCAGTGATGACGATCATGAGCATGTCATTTATTAAGTTAGTAAAAACCTCTCAGGGCCACCCTTGAAGTATAAACACGAAGAGAAACTAGCCCTTGCAGTCGTCCTCGCAGTCCAGAAACTGCGTCATTACATTCTGCTTCGCACCACTAAAGTCGTAGCAGATTCTAACCCTATGCAATACTTGCTCAGTCGTCAGCAAATTAATGGAAAATTTGCTCGATGGATCGTTATTCTTCAGGAGTATGATCTTGAATTCTCAACACCCAAGAGCAAGAAATCTCTCATCCTCACCGAACTTGTCACGACCTTCCCCTCTGACACTACTAGTGCCCCCATCAATACCTACTTCCCCGACGAACATCTCTCTTACATCACTTCAGATGATCCTTGGTACGGAGACCTCCTCATCTACATCTGAACTCAAAAGTTTGGTAACCACCTTTCACAAGATGATCGTCGTTGCATTCGCCACCAGGCCCACCACTACCTCCTCATTGTTGACATCTTATACCGGCGAGGGGTCGAAACCATTCTTTGTTGATGCCTGGCCACTGATGAGGCTGATAGAGTCTTGAACAACTACCACAATGACGCATGTGAGGGCCATCTTTCAAGAATATCCACTATTCAGAAGATCATCCGAGCAGGTTACTTTTAGCCTACATTGTTTCACGATTGCATTCATGCCATGAAACGATGCGAGAAGTGTCATCTTTACGCCAACAAAGCACGAGCTCCACCTGCTCTTCTACATCCGGTCATTCTTGTCGGCCCCTTTTGTAAATGGGGCATCAACTTCATGACCTGTATTCCCCCCTCCAGCAATGGCCACAGATACATTGTTTTCGCAGTCTATTACTTCACAAAATGGGCAAAGGCTATGCCCACCTTCAACAATACCATTGACACTGCAGCGCATTTTTTCTTTAACCACGTCATATCATGCTTTGGAGTACCACTCCAATTAGTTTTTGATCATGGGAAACACTTTGAGAATGAGATTTTTGTTGAACTCTCATCTTGGTTAGGATTCTCCCACGAGTTTGTGTAAGGTAGCTAGAGAGGTAGTGGGGGGGCCTAGAGGGCCCATAGTGATAATAGTGGAGGTCATTCAATGTAAGGTGGACTAGGTCCACTATATTATTAAATAAGGCCCACTATGGTAGTTAGATATAATAAATGTAAGAGGACTTCTTAGAAGGTTCTACTTCTGGAAGATTCCTCCTCTAGAATGCTCTTAGGTGATGGTAGCACTATATAAAGAGGTTCAAGCAATGTAATGAAACATGAAGAGAAATATTGTATTTGGAGCGGTAGCTCAATAGGAGGATGCCCCCTCAAAGAGGCAAGTGAACAGGAGAGGATCCCTTCCATAATAGGATCCATTGTATGGTGTTGCCCTACCCTAAGGGTTTGATAGTAATAAAGAAGATTTTTCATATTGTTTTTGTATATCTGTTGTGGTTATTTTGTATTCATTCATTGGTACTTAACAATTGGTATCATAGCACTTTCCTTGGCCAAAGAAGGGAAGATTTGTTTTCTCTTTTTGCAGAAATTTTTTAGGGAAGAAAAAGAGGGCGGCGCACTTCAGGTTCAAATATAAAGTTTTACAAGCTGAATTTTGAAAATAAAATTGTATATTTGAATTCCTCTCGGAAAAATACCCAATTTCAAAAAAAAATTCAGCCGAAACGGAGTTCGGGAAGTAAAGTTATGAGCATTTTAAGTTTAGTAGTTTTTCAGGGTTTTTCCGAAAAAAGCCGCGATTTTTTGCCGTAACTTCTTGATCTATTTTTTGGAGTTTTTTCATAGCAAGATGTATTTTATAGGGAAATGTGATGGCCCTAGTATTGAACCATTCATTAAAGAAAGAAAATCAGCATGGGGAGATACTTGGCCCCATTGGGTAGGTTTCAAATTGCAAGGTGATGCTGCAATTTGGTGGAAATCACTTGATTATAAGGAGATGATGAGACTCTCCAATGGAGAAATTGAAAAA
>ML794944.1:130303-143657 GCA_009831015.1 Picea engelmannii
TAGCCAGAAAATCCATCGATCATAGATATCCTGGATGAGCCAGTGACCCTCTGCAATATGTGTTCCATATTGGGCAGGGGGTAATTATCTTTCCTCGAACTCCTGTTCAGGTTCCTGAAATCGACACAGAGTCTGATTTCTCCTCTTTTCTTTCTTACTGGGACCAAATTGGCTACCCAGCTGGAGTATCTCAAGGGGACTATGATTTGGGCGTCCAGCAGTTTTTTCACCTCCCTCTCCATGACAGGTAACAACGTAGGATTTATCTGTCTCAGCTTCTGCTTGAAAGGTCTAGCCTCCTCCTTCAGTGGGATCTTGTGCTCAATGACTGATGTGTCATATGTCTTGAGGTCTTGGTAGGTCCAGGCAAACACGTCAGCAAACTCCCTCAGCAAATTAGTGTATCTGATTCTCTACTCCTCAGTCAAACTTCTTGACAGCTTGACAAACTTGGGCTCCTCTGGTGTGCCTATGTTGCATTCAATTGTATTAGCATCATCACCTGAAATTCTGCCCTTCATTGACACGTCATTCCCATCAAACAATCTTTCTAGTGGGATCAGTCCCCGCGGTATATGATTGCTCGGCAGTTGAATAATCTGATGGTCAGCAACTTTATTCAACAACTCCTCAGGGGGGTGATCAAGTTCCTTGTCAGGGTCCTGGTCCTCATCTATTTGCAATGCAGATAAGTCATTGATGGATTGGAGGAATTTCTCAATCTCCTGATCATCTTCAAATACCCTCCAATGTTTGACATTGTCTGGTACAGAGGGTCTGTATCTTATTTCCACCTGTGATATGTCAGTGGGCAGCGCAGGAGCTTCGAACAGACTAGCTGAGAAAGCCTGAAAATCGGCTGAAACATTTTCTTCCCATGGAATGAAAGTGATGTTAAACGCCAGGAAGAAATTATCAATTAGATCCCATACCTCATTCCTGTAATTCTTGAGGCGGGGGTGCTTGGTCTGATAGACGTTTTTGACCTGCTGGACCACAAGTTCTGCATCTCCGAACACAACTATCTCCCTGATTCCCATTTCTCTTGCAACCCTTAATCCGAGAACCAGAGCCTCATATTCTGCCACATTGTTGGTGACTTCAAATTCCAGCTTGTATGACATTGATATGATTTCCTGAGAAGGGGGCTTAAATACCACTCCGACACCAGCACCTATACTGGAAGAAGCTCCATCAAAGAACATATTCCAAACAGAGGTGATCGGAGGAGGTATCCCCTGATCCAGATTGAGCTGCTTTCTGATGTGCAAGGGGGTCTCAGGTTCATCAGTGAACTGCAATAGGCTAGATCCTAAGTCAGTTTCCAAGGCATAGATGGGATGATTAGTGGGGTTTGCTTCATCACTGACTATGTAGGCTAGCTGGGCCTCTCTGTACAATCTCCTATGTTCCCCCCCAAAGACTGGAATGGTGGCGTAGGTGAGATCCATCTGCAGCGTTCATCCAAGTCTATTAATCCATGATCTTGACAACAACATGCCAAACTTGGGGGGAACATCAGCTACCACTATATCCATGACCATACTTTTCATGGGAAGTTGAAATAGGGAAACTACCAGGTCCTTGATGACTCCCAAGCATTGTACCCTCCTGGAGTCAAAGGAATAGAGGTCATGATAGGCTCTGGTGACTTCTAATCCTAGTTCTTCCATGACGGATTTAGGCATGAGGTTGTGAGAGGCCCCTGAATCCATTAGGCAATTATGCAATACTTTGTCATGTATGTTCAGGGAGGTGTAGAAGGGAGGGGATGAATCATCTCTGTCTTCTACCATGGGACCTAGGATCACTGCAGGCCTTTCATCTTGGAGGCTTATGAAGTCTGTGGATGGGCTGGAGGCTTCGGATTTTAACAGGTCGGAGAAGCGCTTTTTGAATTCCCCATGTTTGATTAACTCAGTGAGGGGCACAGGGATTCTGATTTTTTGGATTTCATGCTCAAACTTAAAGGAAGATGTGAGCTTTGGATTTTCTCTAATCTCAGGCGCATGAATTTGAATGATGGGGGAGAGAGGTTGGGCCTTCTTACCTTTATGGCTGTCTGGTATCTCGTCAGCGGGCTTCTGTTCTCTAGCGGATGACTCAGGAACGTCAGGGGCTGCTGCCCGCTTGTCTGATCTCAGGTTATACCTACACCGTCCAGTGCCAGCTTTGTCTGCTTTGCTGAGTTCATTGAGCTGACCATCCATAAGAGACTCTTCATATGCTGATTTGGTCAGATGAGGGAAAGGAGGAGTGACTTCAACTGAGTGGATTTCAGGCTCAGGCTCATCTGGTTGCCTTTCTTCTTCATCAGTCATGAAATTGTTCTGGAAGGGAGCCTGGATCGTTTGGTTATCCCTATCTCTTTCCTTCTCTTTATGCATAGTTGGGGGAGAAAAATTGTTCGGTCTTCTGAAACCTCCTCCGTTCTCAGTATTCTGGGGGCCCTTATACATTTGTCTTCTTTCCACCTTCAACCTTTCCACTTCTTCTTTAATAAAGTTCATTACTTGCGCCAGCTCACTTACCTGAGGGTGGGACAATGATGGGCCAGAGGTGTTAGAGTCAGAAGTCGAGGCCTCTGATTTTCCTTTTCTTCTGCTTGCGTCAGCCTGGTTCCTTAGTCTCTCTACTGCTAATATATTAGATTCCACTTCTATAGCTGCATCTTTCATCTGAGCTAAAGAGGTGGCTCTCCTTTCTCTTAATACGAGACAGAAATCAGGGTCAAATGCCCTAGCATATGAGATTTGAGCAGAAGCTTCGGAAGGCTTTATCTCTGCAGGAATCTTGTTATACATTTTATTGAACCTTTTGGAGAAGTCAGAGATAGACTCTCCTTCCTGCTTTTTTAGGGACCCAAACTCAGTCATGTAATATATATAATCTTTTCTATCCCCCCATTGTCTCAGAAAAACATTATCCAGAGCCTCAATACCAGTAATAGAGCCAGGGGCCAGCCCCCTGAACCACTTTCTAACTTCACCATCTAGGCTCTGGATGAATACTCTCATCCAGACATCTTCATTTTCAATATTCAGGTTGTCTGCATAGCTATAGAAGGCATCCAGGTGCTCTTCAGCAGTCACATCTCCCTCACCACTGAACTTGGGCATGTATTTCAAATAGTCTCCAACAGGGAGAGGGTTCAAAGGCTGAGGAAGGATCAAAGGAGCATATCTAGCAGCAATTATGGCATCCATTCTGTTCGGAGGGGGATTAATACCAGCCATAGGGACGTTGAGTGGAGGAGAACTCGGAGGAGATGGAGTGTGAACAGGCGAGGAGGGAAAAAAGGTCCTTACGGGAGATGACGGGGGAAACAGAGAGAAGTCTAAGGGACTCGATTGTGAAAGTGTTTCTCTCTGTGCAGCAGTAGTAATCAAAGGAGGGGTAGTGAAACCTCCTGAGAGGGGAGTGACAAGGATCTCTCCCTCCGATACTAGACCAGGAGGGGAAAACTCAGCAGGAACACTCCCAAAGTTCAGAAAACGGGAAACCTCAGAGGAAGTATGACTAGGAAGGTGAGAATAAGAAAATGGAGTCTTCACAGAAGGGGAGGGCGTATTACCTTTTTCATCGGCAGAAGCTTCTTTTGCTGCTCTTTTTCCCTTTCTGCGCACTGCTTCCAAGTCTGCTTCCGGGGTGGCCAAAGGCAAATGTGGATTCGACCTCATGTGTCTACCTCTTGAAGCCACAGCTGGTCAGAACAGGTTCTCCCCAGCGGAGTCGTTACAGTGGAGTCGCCAGGTGCACAGTAGCAATCTTCAAGTTTCGATATCTGATGCACCTTCAGAAATCGGTTAGTTGTTGTCGTTCTACCCAGGGAAGATCTTCAACTTCGTCCCCGGAAACGGCGCCAGAAATGTTGGAGTTTGGAGGTCACTCCTGGATTGCTATCAGGAGCAGATCCCGAAGCCCATCAGATTTAATGTCACTGTTGGTTTTAAAGAGTGATCAAATGGAGAAAAGACTCAAAACGGCACAAGCTCAACTCAGAAACTGGACCAGGCACGCATGAACGAGTGAGGTCCTGATAAACTCCAAACAGTGAGTTATAACAAAGGGTGAGTAGGTAGAAGACTTATGCAAGAAAGCGCAATGGTCCACAATAAACATCAGGTCCATTACAGACTAAAGAAGAAGTGCGTTCAAACGCAAAATCCTTTTACATTCGAACACACGTACCAGAGAATACAACGATGCCACAACAAATCCTTTATCGCAACAAGATTGTTAAGTCCACGTGAATCCTTCACTGTGAACCCCCTAGCTGAGACGAAACAAAGATGGAAAGAAAGGAAACTGTTTGTTATAAACCAAGAAATCTCAAATACAGAGGCATAACCAGGCGACCAGAATGTCGCTGAAACTGTTACAGTCGGGAGCTTAGCTCTACCATCGATGGATACAAAAATGGCGAAAATGCCTACATATACTCAAAATTACAACAGCGGCAGAACCAAGAAACTACATTGAAGGCTTTGTGTCTGCATGGCTTCTGACAACACAGAGCTGCGATCTTTGAATGGTCGTGAAACTATGGCAGACGCGATCAGTCTTCTGACATTTATTCGGCGAATCGACGTGCTTTTAATTCATTGCGGGACGTCCCCATTATGGCGGAGACGATGTCTAACCACCTTCAACTGCCTCAATAACTGATTCTTGGGATTGGAAATGGTCAGGCCAACTCAACATCTCGGGCTAGGGGAGACTTCACGTGCTGACACTTGGAACAACTGACAAGCTTGAGGGACGAACATGGGGTATGGTAGGAGCGATGGCATTGGGGAGCACGTGGAAGAAGTGGCGAGGAGTGAGAGTGATGACGGAGAGGGGTGACAGAGGATGAACCATGGCGGAGGGCACCCAGGTAGATGGGGAGAAGACTGAATCCGCCTTTGGGTAAGAGGCGGATGACGAAATGGAGTGGGACGCGTGGCAGGAAATGAGCGGATGGCGAGAGGAAGGGGAGCCACGAGGACCGTAGGGGAGCGGTGAGAGGATGACACATGGCAGCAGGGGAAAGGCGGAAGGAAGAATGTAATGACAGGAGAGGGGCCCACGCTGATTAAACACAGGGAAGCTAAGGGGGGCGGGGCTACCCGAGCGCCGTTGATCTGGGCGCTACGATCCTGGCCGTCAGGAAGCTGCACATGGGATCACGGACCCCCCCCCCCCCNAAAGGTAGAATGGCGAGGGGGGTCCGAGTTTCTCTTCATCGCCATTGATCCAGGTGCACTAATCTGAACTGTCGGAGAGCTGCACCCCTGATCTCGGACCCCCCCCCCTTGCTTAAATATCGAAAGGCAAGGGGGGTCCGAAAATTGCTGTGCGTCGTTGATCTGTGCGCGCAAATCTGGACCACCCGGACGTGCTTGCTGCTTACCATGGGCGCATTATCGCCCGAAACTTTGGACAAGTGGGTTTTAACCCAATCTTTTGATATCTAAACCCCTTAGCAAAAAATATCACTAACACCTACCCAAGCCAACCATCTTACATCGGGGCACCCGTTTTTGTATTTGTACACTCATCCCACATTATTCTTTATTTATTGTACAAATGCCTTTATTTCCCGCATTTTCATACCTTTATGTCGTCACCTTTGGCGACCTTCTTCCCTTTTTGGAAAACGCAACCCATGTCACCCATGGTTGGGGCACTCCTTATCATCTACCCTTGACGACATCGTCCATATCCTTCAAGTATCCCACAAGCCACTTACCTATGCCCTCTGAGTTTGTTCACTTTGTCCTGCCTCTGGCACAACTTATTCCCTGTCTTGTTGTCCCCCTGACACTCGACCTCGTTGAACGGTTGTGACCACTTTTTACATCACATATACCCCCAAACAAGGGAAGTCTTGAGTCTTCCTACATCTTGACTTCATCCATGTACCTCTTCCAAATTCCTAACCTCACCTAGTAGATTTCACAAAGCCCTTTGCTTCTGGGAGTCACGTCCCCCTTTTGTCGACATCAGTACAGTTTTCCAGAAGGGCGACAGTATCTTGACTCTCATTACCTTACCAATGAGAGCTCTCGGACGGCACAGGGAAAACCACGACTTCTCCCTGCTATCATTGACCCCCATAATATTCGATGTCAACACTTTCTCATGTTATGGTGGGTCTTACTTTGCGACTATTGCAGTTATTTCTTATATTCAACGAAGACCTCTGAACTTGGCTGGGCTATCAATGCCTACAAAATCCGTGATACTTCTTACATATATCACTGCCTATTGTTCAGAGTATGTTCCTCTGCAGAATTGTCTTCTTCCTTTATCACGACCACCCCCAAGGGCGCTGCATTTGTCTACATCAACACTTCATTCCTTTTTGAGTTACATAACACGAGCATGGGGCATGCCCGCCTCGTTTGTACACAGTTTATTTTTACACACCTTATGGAAGGTTGGGTTCTACAGGTTCCCTTCTCCCTCCAACAGGTAACTCTTAACAACCCCACTATCGCTTTATCTTACAACAACACTCTCAGTAGAAGAAACATTGATGGATTTCGACTATATGTATGCTCCTAACCTCATCCATTAGGGGGCATCTGTTATCACTGAAATTTTGTCTGCAAATGGTTACAAGAATTCAACATCGTCAAACAGTTATGAGGTCACCCATGGACCAAAATTACCACAAAATAATTTCCAAAGGGTAAAAAAATATACAATTAGTGACAAAATTAAAGGCGCTATGAAGACACAAGGCACGTGCGCAACATGCGCAAAACATAAATGCAAGATTCGCGCACATGCACATGATGCGCGACTGTTGTCGCAAAAATCCGCGCACCTAAGAAACGACGCATTTATGAGAGTGGTCGGCCTCCCACCCACTTCTGGTTCAGCTTCCAAGTTGATTTGACACTCAAATCTAGACTGGATTCGATTAGGTGTCTAGTCAAAGACCTAGAAATTCCCTAATTAGCCTCTTTACACACTACAAACTAGTTGGACAATACCTCAAAGGAATGCTATAAAAAGGCCATGGATACACTTCATTTTTCAAGGAATTCATAGAAACATTATGCTGCCATTATTCTCTTGAGGAATCCTCTATCCTTACCAAGAGTATACTTGCATCATTGCATTGGGCAATCCATCTCACCCCTTGAGTGGATTAGCAAAGAATTTTTTCACCATTTTCATTTTCATTTTCAAAGTTGTAAGAAGAGCTTATTTGTGGGGGTCCAAAAGCCCTCCCTTGGAGGAAGAAGGGACTCATAGTCCTCTTTCTTCTCGGTGTTTTCTTTCACTAATATCAACCTTATCATTGGTGACATGGGTCTCATTGTTTCTTTTGTCCTTATGTCCCTATGCTCATTAATTTAGTTCTTGTTTTATTTTTTAGTTGTTCTTTTATATTTCTTTCTCTAACCCTTTTCCTTACAGCTGTCCTACTTAGCAAACCCAACTAAGCTTGCAAGCACCTCTATTTTTCTCACTAAGGTGATGAAAGAGGTGCAACACTCTCGTCTAGTCACTCTGGCAACAAGTACAAATGAGGTGGCAATGTGGGCCCTACTACTATATATAGGCCTTTCTGCCAAACTTCCAAACACCATTCCGAGAGCTCCAGGTGTCCATTTTTCGATCTGTCTTCAGCCATAGGATCAACATCCCATCACCTACATCAAGAAAGTCCCTCGACTAGTTTTTATCCTTAGCCCCTGGGGTGACATTGTTTCATACCCCATCCAGGTACACATGCTCATGTTCAAAATTATCAAATCAATGCTTGTATGTTCGATTCTTTTCAGATATTGTTCACGTTGGATATTTGGTTTTCATGTGTGCAGGTACTTGGTCATCATACATCAATGCAACCCTTTCAGGTATATCATCAGAACTAGCATGTAATCATTTCCTCTGAATATCAATTGCATCTCTAGTCACACCCTCTGACATTTGCCTCTAGGATCCCCATCTCCGGCTCTGCAGTACCGACACCTCCATTGCCTCTTAGGTACTGTCACCCAATAGCACTCTTACCCACATGAGTTGTCCCATTCATAGCACCCTTTTTCACTTTGAAACTCATGCTGTTTTTCAAACCTTTAGGGATGGGAGTCCCAATAGTCTTACATCATGTCGCGAATCAACCACATACTCCTTCTCCTCATTTTTTCTAGCTTTCCCAATGGACTCCTAGATTATCTCTTCAAGGTTCTATTTTGACTACACCTCCGCAGTATCATGAACCCTCCATTTCATCCACAATCAGTTTACCCCTCTGCAAAGTTTCCTCCATTTCATCTACCTCATATAGAAACCCACCCATGGACCCCCCCCTCGCCCCCTTCCACCAATTCTCCAAACTAATGGCTCCCTCACCGACCCAACCATATTACATTTGTGGCACCCATTTCTGTATTTGTACACTCATCCCAAATTATTCTTTATTTATTGTAAAAAATCCTTTATTTCTAGCATTTCCATACCTTTTTGTCATCACCTTTGGTGACCTTCTTCCCTTTTTGGAAAATGCAACCCATTTTCCCCTTGGTTGGGGCACTCCTTATCATCTACCCTTGTTGACATCATCCATATACTCTGAGTATCCCACAAGCCACTTACATCTGCCCTCTGAGTTTTTTCACTTTGTCCCGCCTCTGACCCAACTTATCCCACGTCTGGTTGTCTCCCTGACACTCGACTTAGTTGAATGGTTGTGACCACTTATACTTCGCATATACCCCCAACCAAAGGAAATCTTGAGTCTTTGTACATCTTGAATTTGACCGTGTACCTCTTCCAGTTCCTAACCTCACCTAGTAGATTTCATGAAACCCTTTGTTTTTGGGAGTCGCGTCCCCCTTTTGTCGACATCAGCGTAGTTTTCCAGAAGGGTGACAGTATCTTGACTCTCATTACCTTTCCAATGAGAGATCTCAGACGACACAAGGAGAACCACAATTTCTCCCTACTATCGTTGACCCCCATAACATTTTACTTCAACACTTTCTCATGTTACGGTGGGTCTTACTTTGCAACTATTGTAGTTATTTCTTATATTTTCCGAAGACCTCTGAACTTGGTTGGGCTATCAATGCCTACAGAATCCGTGATATTTCTTACAGATGTCACTGCCTACTGGTCAGAGTATGTTCCTCCATAGAATTTTCTTCTGCCTTTATCACGACTGCCCCCGAGGGCGCTGCAGTTTTCTACATCAACACACCATTCCTTTTTGAGTTACATGAACACGAGCATGGGGCATGCCCGCCTCATTTGTACATAGTTTATTTTTACACACCTTATGGAAGGTTGGGTTCTATAGGTTCACTTCTCCCTCCAACGGGTAACTCTTGACAATCCCACTATCACTCTCTCTTACAACGACACTCTCAATAGAAGAAACAATGATGGATTTTGGCTATACGTATGCTCCTAACCTCATCCATCAAGGGGCATCTGTTATCAATGAAATTTCATCTACAAATGGTTACAAGAATTCAACATCGTCAAACAGTTATGAGGTCACCCATGGACCAAAATTACCACAAAATCATTTCCAAAGGGTCAAAAACTATACAACCAGTGACAAAATTAAAGTGCGCTATGACTACACAGGGTGCATGCGCACATGCGCAAAAACGAAATGCAGGAAAAGCGCACATGCGCCCGATGAGCAACTGTGGTCTCTAAAATCCACACACATCTAAGAACGACATATTTATGAGAGTGGTTGGCCTCCCACCCACTTCTGGTTCAGCTTCCAAGTTGATTTGACACTCAAATCTGGACTGGATCCGACTGGGTGGCTGGTCAAAGACCTAAAAATGCCCTAATTAGCCTCTTTCCACACTACAAGCTGGTTGCACAATACCTCAAAGAGGTGCTATAAAAAGGCCATGGGTGCACTTCATTTTTTAAGGAATTTCAATAGCAAAGTTATGATGCTACTATTCTCTTGAGTATTCCTCTATTCTCATCAAGAGTATCTTAGCACCATTACATTGGGCAATCCATCTCACTCCTTGAGTGGATTTGCAAGGAATTCTTTCACGATTTTCATTCAAAGTTGTAAGAAGAGCTTATTTGTGGGGGTCCAAGAGCCCTCCCTTGGAGGAAGAAGGGACTCATAGTCCTCTTTCTTCTTGGTGTTTTCTTTCACTAATATCAACCTTACCATTGGTGACACGGGTATTATTGTTTCTTTTGTTCTTATGTCCCTATGCTCATTAGTTTAGTTGTTATTTTATTTCTTAGTTTATTTATTAGTTGTTTATTTATATTTCTTTCTCTAACCCTTTTCCTTACAGTTGTCCTTCTTAGAAAACCCAAATAAGCTTGTATGCACCTCTGTTTTGATCACTAAGGTGACGAAAGAGGCACAACAACCATGATTCTTTGCTTTGAGTACTTCTGCATAACTCTTTCTATTTTATTCATTATTTTTTTCTAGCAACCTAGAGTGCTTCTCTTCATTCTCTATAACAGATGTGGATGTTTCTGTCTCTTCAACGTTCATGTTGATCTTGACGATTTTACTTCTCAATATGACAACTTCTTATTCAAGCTTCTCAACCTCTTTTTCTTTCTTCATTATCTGAGACTTCATGACTTCTTCTGTTCTTTTCACTTCTTCAAGCTGAATTTTTAATGTGATTATTTCTTCTTCAAGTCCTTTATATTCTTGACCAAACTCTACCTCAAGTTGGTTTAGATCATTAGTTCTTTCCTTCAGATGATCTGTCAATATCTTCTCTCTCATTTCTGCTTCTTCCTTCTATGCTGCTATGTTGGTTTCCAAACACTGCTTTTGATATTCAAGATTTTCTTCGATCTTTCTGGCTTCTTCTAGCTGAGTTTTTAAGTTCGCGATGACCTATTGGGCTTCTTCAAAAATGTGACAACTTTACTTTTGTTTCGTCAATTCTCTCTTGAGTGAATTGTTTTCTTCTCTTAGTTCATCTAAAGCACTAATCAATTCTTCTTCATAATTGTCTTCCTTTTCAATTATTTTTCCTATCTCATTTCCTTCATGGCATTCTATTTCAAGATGTCCATGTTTTTTACAATTAACAAAAAAAAACATCCCTCTGGTGATTATGCACTCTTCATCTTCTGAATCTTCTTGACATGGTGAACATAATTCTTCCTGATTTGTTTTTGTATCTTCTTTGACATTTTCTGAATCTGTGATGGGTGAAGAATATATGTCATGTAACTTAACCCAAAGTTATTTTGCTGATGAACATTTACCAACCTTTTCTCTTACCGGATTAGGTAATCCTTCCTAGATGAAATCCATTACAATTTTGTTATTTTTCCTCAATTCCTTCTTGGCTACATTCTTTTCCCTTTTTGAACTATCATATCCTGTAACAATTGATAGTCAAATATAATGTCCCTGTGCCTGTAAAAATACTTCCGTCATTATGATCCACATCTCATACTTAAAACCATTATGACCATTAAACATTGATACTCCATTCTCAGAATAATCCATGATCCCCTTCCAGTGGTTAAACTGTTTCCTCAAGGAACCAGCTCTGATACCAATTGTTGGATTACTGAGAGGGGGGGTGAATTAGTAATAGAGCAATTTAATCATTTTTAACCATATAATACAAGTGTTATATCAATGAAGCATTATCATCCAATAACTACAGAGTAAATAAGCAATGAACAAATGAACAATCATACACATACACAGTACACCACTGTTTTACGTGGAAACCCAAATCGGGAGAAAACTGTTGGTTGTGGAGACTGATTATCTTCCTGATTCAGAGGTCTTTTACTTTCAGCCATGTTTATACCCCATGAAGTATTTACACCCCATAAGTATGTACACTCTTCCATGTGGGGGAGTGCAGAGGGGGGGTACCCCCTTTGCGGGGTCCAGGGAGGATATCCCCACGGCTGGGGGGTCTGGGGGAAAGCAGGCCCCCAGCGGGGGTTTGGGGGTGAAGCCCCTGAAGGAAAAAATTCCTTGTAAATGTATATTGTAATTTCATTGTAAATCTGGACTGTTCATTATAAGGTCATAGATCTAACAATAGAAATTATGTTAGGGTTTTTTTCCCTAGAAGGAAACCCTCTGTTACGAGGGAAATGTATTGTGGCTATGCATTATGGCAAGTATTGTAGTATGAGAGAGGAGACTATGAGAGAAAGAAGAGGAAGTTACATCAATTTTTACTGTAGGTTGTATCCCTTAATTTGCTGGATAATAATAAAGGAAGGACCTGGCAATTTCTCTAGTGGACGTAGCCCACACTGGGTGAACCATGTAAATCTATGTCTCTATTGTATTATGTATCTTCTGTGTTTTGTTTCCGCATTTGTTTTATTTTATTGCTCTGTGGTCCTGTTTTTCTAACAACTGGTATCAGATCGAAAGGTAACTCACATGAAAAGAGGTTTCCTAGTTCGAGTGGGAGCAATGTCAGAAGATGGAAAGTTTAGGGTCGAGAAATTTAATGGCCAAAACTACCAGTTATGGAAGATGTAGATGGAATATTATTTATATCAGAAGGATCTATTCCTACCATTGGGCGGAGTAGCAAATAAGCCGATGGCTATGAAGGACGAAGAATGGGAGATTCTTGATAGAAAGGCTCTAGGAACGATATGGTTGAGCTTGGCAGCGTCGATGGCTTTCAATGTTTCGAAAGAAAAGACAACAAAGGATCTGATGGACACGTTGGATAAACTGTATGAAAAAACCTCGACGTCCAATAAGGCATTTCTAATAAAGAGATTATTTGATATGAAGATGTCAGAAGGTGGGTCTGTTGCAGATCATTTAAATGAATTTAATATGGTTACTAATCAACTAAGTTCTATAAAAGTGGACTTTGATGATGAGGTTAGGGCTCTTCTAATCTTGTGCTCATTGACAGAAAGCTGGAATGGCTTGGTCATGGCTGTAAGTAACTTTGTCTTTGGTTCAAATAATTTAAAATTTGATGATGTTGTTGGTGTTATCCTTAGTGAGGAAATGCGACGGAAAAGCACAGGTGAGACATCAGGTAATGCGTTGAACATGGAGAACAGGGGAAGACAAAAGGATAGAGGAAAGGGCTCAGGGAACCGCGGGAATTCTAGGAAGGGAAGATCCAAATATAGACTTGGAAAGATAGAGTGCTGGAATTGTGGGAAGAAAGGACATCTGAAGAAAGACTACAGAGCTCCAAAGAAATAAAGAGATGGACAACAGGAGAGAAATCAGGAAGCAAATGTAATAGGTGATGTGTTACAAGATGATTTGATTCTTTCTGTAGATAATATTTATGAGTCTTGGGTAGTAGATTCAGGAGCTTCATTTCATGCCACACCCCATAGGAAACATTTTCTAGATTATGTTCAAGGTGATTTT